>JBBPBX010010127.1:43052-58528 GCA_038048925.1 Garcialebias charrua | reverse complement strand
ACTTGAAGTCCTGCACCTTTGTGACCTCTGCTCCTTGTAGCCTCACTGTTCCACTGGCCTCCCTCTCATTCACACACATGTACTCTGTCTTACTACGGCTGACTTTCATTCCTCTTCTTTCAAGAGCATACCTCCACCTCTCCAAGTTCTCTTCCACCTGTTCCCTGTTCTCACCACAGATCACAATGTCATCTGCAAACATCATAGTCCATGGGGATTCCTGCCTGACCTCATCTGTTAGTCGGTCCATCACCAGAGCAAACAAGAAGGGGCTCAGAGCCGATCCTTGATGCAATCCCACCTCCACCTTGAAGCTATCTGTCACTCCTACAGCACATCTCACCACTGTCCTGCTGTCTTCATACATGTCCTGTACCAGTCTAACATACTTTTCTGCCACTCCAGATTTCCTCATGCAATACCACACCTCCTCTCTTGGCACCCTGTCATATGCTTTTTCTAAATCCACAAACACACAATGGAGTTCTTTCTGACCCTCTCTGTACTTCTCTATCAACATCCTCAAAGCAAAGATGCATCTGTGGTGCTCTTTCTTGGCATGAAACCATACTGCTGCTCACAGATAGTCACCTCTTGTCTAAGTCTTGCTTCCACAACTCTCTCCCAGATCTTCATCGTGTGGCTCATCAACTTAATTCCCCTGTAGTTGCTACAACTCTGTACATCACCCTTGTTCTTAAAAATGGGCACCAGCACACTTCTTCTCCATTCTTCAGGCATTTTCTCACCCTCAAATATTCCATTAAATATTTGAGTCAAAAACCTCACTGCCATCTCTCCAAGACATTTCCAAACCTCCACTGGTATGTCATCAGGTCCTACTGCCTTCCCCTTCTTCATTCTTTTCAGAGCTTTCCAGACTTCACCCTCACTAATCTTTCCCACTTCCTGGTCCACAGTTTCTATGACCTCCACTCTTCTTTCTCTTTCATTCTCTTCATTCATTAGCTCCTCAAAGTACAGTACTCCTTCCATCTTCCTGTCACACTCTCCTCACTTGTTAGAACATTCCCATTCCCATCCTTAATAAGCCTAACCTGCTGCACATCCTTTCTAGCCTGATCCCTCTGTCTTGCCAATGATCTCATTCCTGATCTTATCCATCCTTGTCAAGTACAAGTCAGGTACAAGTCCTTCTCGCCCTCTTTAGTGTCCAGTCTCCCATACAACTCATTGTACGCCCTCTGCTTTGCCTTAGCTACTTCCTTCTTTGCTCTATGTCCCATCTCCTTATATTCCTGTCTCCTCTCTTCAGTCCTCTCACCGTCATATTTCTTCTTGGCTAATCACTTTCTTTGAATGGCATCTTGCACTTCACTATTCCACCACCAGGTTTCCTTATCATCCATTCTCTGTCCAGATGACACACCAAGTACCTTCCTACCCATCTCTCTAATTACTGTTGCTGTAGTAGCCCAGTCACTTGGAAGCTCTTTCTTACCACCCAGAGCCTTTAACAGCTCGTCTCTGAATTTCTCACAACATTCTTCCTTCTTTAGCTTCCACCATTTGGTCTTCTTCTCTGATTTTACTCTTTTTCTCTTCTTCACAACAACAGTCATTCTACACACAACCATCCGATGCTGTCTGGCCACGCTCTCCCCTGCCACAACCTTACAGTCTCCAATCTCCCTCAGGTTTCCTCTTCTACACAGAATGTAGTCGACCTGCGTACTCCTTCCTCCACTCTTATAGGTCACTCTATGTTCCTCCTTCTTTTGGAAATAAGTATTGACTACAGCCATTTCCATTCTCTTGGCAAAATCCACCACCATCTGTCCTTCCTGGTTTCTTTCCTTGACACCAAACCTACCCATCACTTCCTCATCCCCTCTGTTTCCTTCACCAACATGTCCATTCAGGTCTGCTCCAATCACCACTCTTTCCTCCCTGGGAATACTCTCTATCACTTCATCCAAATCTTTCCAAAATTATCTTTCTCCTCCCCATCACATCCAACCTGTGGAGCATAACCACTGACGATGTTTAGCATCAGACCTTCTACTTCAACCTTCAGGCACATCACCCTATCTGACACTCTCTTCACCTCTACTACATTCTTTGCCAACTCCTCCTTCAGGACCACCCCTACTCCATTTCTCTTTCTATCCACACCATGGTAAAACAGTTTGAACCCTGCTCCAATACTGCGAGCCTTGCTGCCCTTCCACTTGGTCTCTTGGACACATAAAACATCTACCTTTCTTCTCTGCATCATGTCAGCCAGCTCTCTACCTTTGCCTGTCATTGTCCCCACATTTAGAGTTGCAACCCTCAGTCATACATTCTTTACTTTCCTCCTCTGTCTCCTGACACGTTTCCTGAGGCCTTCTGCAAGGCCTTCTCTGCTGGCCTAAAATGATTTAAAGTTTAAATTTAAATTGTTATTTTTATTATATTTTGTTCATGAATATATATTAAATAATTCCAAATGGTTTGTCCACTTCCGTTCATTGCTACCCTCCTGGTTGTGCTGCTTCCAGATGTGTATTTTCATATTTAAGCATTTAACCAATCACATTTCAGCCACTATTTGTTGCCAGGGTCAAAGAAATCTGCCTGGAAGCCTTCACAATCAGTTCTGCAAGTCATGTAGCATAAAATAAATGTCGATCAAACGGTTGCTTCAATCAATCAGATTTTGAGTTGGCGACACCAAGGCCCTTTAGCTTACGCTGACGTTTTCCGTACGCCGTATGGAAACGTCAGCGTATTCACATGCTTTGATTGGATAGTCAGCGGTCACTGGTCCGCGGCGCGGAGGCTGATGGGATAGAATTGGGTCGGATCCACCATATCACTAAAATAAGCTTTTTCGCTATTTAAAAAAAAAAAATTAGAATCTAAGTAGGTTTTAACAGTTTTGCAATGGTCTGAACTTGCAGTGTTATTGGATGTAATGTCCGGTCACACGACCGGAAAGGTAAAAAGATAGAAAACTGACTTTTTGTGGTACTGTTTCCTGCCTGTGCCGGACGAAACAAAAAGGAGACAAATGGCCTGATATCAGCGGTGAGACGTCCTGATACAACTTTCTCAGTGTCACAAGATACCTGCTAGTTTGTTCCAGACATTCTGGTGAGTGTCTAATTTCAAACTGATGAGTCATGTATTTTGTCATATTATTTATATATGATTATTGTTTGAATTGAGTTTGTTTTAAGAAGGAGCAGATATGATAATATTTTCTTCTTCTACTACCTTTCATTTTATATCTTTTTTTTTCCTTTCATATGTCTGTAAATTGTCTTTGTGTTTTAAATCTGAAATGAATAAATAAATAAATAAAAAATTGTTGGTGTTGTGCCATAAATTTTTTGCCATGATTTTGTTTAGTGTTTAGTTCATGTTTAGTTCATAGAAGTGAGTCAGCGTAGTTTAGGTCGGGTTTATATTTTTATATAACGTAGTCTGATTTTAGACAGAGTGAACATCTGTGTCACTGTGAAATAAACTGTTTAAAGTCTCTAGTGTTGTCACTTTTACTGTAGTAATACTGATCTGTGTTCTGATATGTCCTCTTCAAGGCAAACCTTCAGATGAAATGGATGAAACTTCAGGAGATGAGGAGGAACAGGGACCAGCAGCAAAAAGCTACAAATACAATGTCAATTGTGTGAACAAAGAAGAGCAGAAATAAATAATCTGTTACAGGAGAACAGGTCAGAGCTGAATAAAAACCAGCTAGAAAAAGAAAATTTAAAGTATTAAATATTATACAGGACTTCCTTGCTTTGCCATCTTGTCATCATTGTTTAACACTGTTAGACATTTTCTGCCAGCATTAAAAAAAAAACTAACAATTTCAATGGTTCTACTAACAATAATCCATCCTGTTCAGCATCTTTGCCATCTTTTTAATGTCTCACACAAAACTCTGTCTAATAGTTGTGCATCTCAACTGGCTGTGAGGTGTTGAGGTGGCTCGGGCATCTGGTTAGGATGCCTCCTGGACGCCTCCCTGGGAAGGTGGTCCGGGCATGTCCCACCGGGAGGAGACCCAGAGGAAGACCCAGGACACGCTGGAGGGACTATGTTTCTCGGCTGGCCTGGGAACGCCTTGGGATTCCCCCAGAGGAGCTGCTCCATGTGGCTGGGGAGAGGGAAGTCTGGGCCTCCCTACTTAGGCTGCTACCCCCGCGACCCGACCCCGGATAAGCGGACAAAAATGGATGAATGGATGGATGGATGGATAGTTGTGCATTTCTTTTCTCTTCAAGGGATGGACGTGCATCAAACAAGCTCATAACAGAAACTGTGACCTCAAAGTATTACCCGGGGACGTTGTGCTAGCTGACAGAGGCTTTCATATTAAAGACAGTGTAATAACAATTAATCAGGATTTTTGGTGAGTAAAAGTTTGCTATATTCCTAAATAATACTGCAGTTTTATCAGGTTATTTTTTATGCTTTTTTTATGTGTGTCGCAGCTGTACCTGCAGTAGAAGTTTTATAGCCATAAAATAGTTATTGAGGGTTGGATTGATTCAGACGGAGCACTGCTGAGGCCTAGGTGTGAAATACACTGCCCGCCACTGCTTTTGAAATACAGTAGATTTGACCTTTAAAGTCCTTTTATTAAGTAAAAGTTCAACTGAGACACAACTTTACTATAACGTTGAGCAAACAAATAAATGTTTTTAGGTGGTTATCGTGTTAAATTTTGACTCGTCCATCTGCGCGTTCCTATTTCCGCGTATCAGCTTTTGAAAATGCAACTGATTTGTCTGTCTAAGTGCATTTATTAAGCAAAAGTTAGACTGAGACACACCTTTACTATGATTTAGAGCATACAAGTAATTATTTTTTAATTTTAATCTTGTTAAATTCTTGTTAAAGTCCTCCCGTGCGCGCTCCCACAGCCACCATTTGGTATCCAATCGATTTTTGGCACAACACCATCCTACATTTCCGGGTTGTCAGCAGTGACGCCTAACAAACATGATACGTCAGCTGTGACGCATAATAGATGCACGCTATACGGCGGAGCAACATATTTATGGATTTTCCACATTTTTAGACATTTGGACTGATGCGACTTATAGGACGGAGCGACGTGTATGGCAAAAATACGGTATTGTGCTCAAAATACTAGCCTGGCCCTCGCCATTCCTACGCAGCTCCGCTCAATTCTCATTTCCCTTCACTGCTCAGTCTGGGACTTCTCCCATAGACAACGATTTCTCCGGTAGATTTTTGACCGGACCAATCAGAGAACAGAAGGGGCGGAGTTTTTGGCCCCTAACCCACGCCCCCACCTGTCCCAGCGCGCAGCCAGCGAGCATTCGCATGTTCTCATTCAAAGCGATGCAAAGCGATGCAGGACTGTTTTATATGTGACACAAATGTATTAATTTCCCCTTCTTAATCCCTTATCTGGAGTTTTCTTTTGTTTTTTTGGCCAAAAGTCAAGTTATCGCTCCCTTCTCCCTCCTCCTCTCCGCTGAGTGCCACCTGTCCCAGCGGCAGCCAGAGCCAGCGCGCAGCCGCATGTTCTCATTCAAAGCGATGCAAAGCGATGCAGGACTGTTTTATATTTGACACAAATGTGTTAAATTCCCCTTCTTAATCTCTTATCTGGAGTTTTATTTTGTTTTTTTGCCAAAAGTCAAGTGATCGCTCCCTCCTCCTCTCTCTCCGCTGCGGTGCAAAGAATAAGGAAATGACTGAGGTTGTCACGAGAGAATTAAAATAGGGTTTTACGTTGCTGCCCGAGTCCCTGCATATTTTCTGGTCTTCTGGACCAGCGCTACATGGTTTTATTTAATTTTTTTCAAACGTTATAAACACAGAATATGCAGGCAGCGAGAGAAAATTCAGCAGGAGGCGGAGCAGATGTCAAGTTCGGCAGAGCTCTGAGGGGGAGGGAGCAGAAAGCTTTCCCTGTTCAAAATTTTTCTAAGATCCAATGGTTTTGTTCCTCAGGCAGAGGCCACGCCTCCAGCAAGAATCGTTTCTCAATGGAGAAGTCCCAGACCCTAGTCCGAAGTGAAGGACAAGGGTCTGGTTTTAACCAGGCTATCAAAATACAAACAGACGGAGGGTATTTCTATTCCCCCTTCTTCGCGCCAAGATGGCTGGACAAAATAACCGGTACTGCAGATTTTACTGAGTGATGATGGGATCAGACATTTGAAACGTTCATCAAAACGCAGCTGTAGACAGAAGTACAGTATACATCTGCTCATCCTGGGCATGAATGTCATGGAAACTTGTGGCTTTTAAAAACTGATTCGAACCAGTCTTTTTCCAGGATAGAATATATGCTGTGCAACTTTAGTGATTTTTAAAATTAAAAATTATGTGCATGCGTTTGAAATTGTTGTGGAATTTCTTACTTCCCACACAGTTTCCACATAAACTAGTCAGAACCAACCAGAATATAATTTTCCGGATTTGTGGCTGAGAAGCTGCTGTCAAACATGAAGCTCTCTTGTCATTTAATGTTGTCACACAGTTGACATTTCACCAGTGAGAGGTTCACATTCTTTTTCTTGTCCTTGAAGAGAAACACAGACTAAAGACTCAACTGTGCCAAACAAGTCTTGTGTTAAGATCTCGACTCTGCATGCTTGCATCGTCACAACAGTCGGCTGTTCTTCAATCGCTGCGCTAGGATTCATTCTCAAAGTGTTCTTCTTGGACTACGAAGTCAACAAGATGCAACAATTGTGATGACACACAGAAATGATAAATTGAAAGAAACAACTGTGTACAGTAAGTCCAACAGGACAATAATTTTTTCATGCAAGACCCATGGGTTCTCCGACTGGACTGGCGAATATGAAATCAAGGTTTTTCTTCTGCTTGTCTTCAGGCTGATCCAAACAAATGCAGAAACAGACCGTTCCTTCAACCCAAAAACAGAAGTCCAAGGTTGCACTTCACAGACATGGCTTTTTTTTATTTTATTTTTTTAGCTCTGGCAAGTAAGATCAGCCCATGTCACACTTCTTGTGGAGACAGGAATTTAAAACAACTCATGTCAACAGACTGGAAGTGGCACTTTACAGTAATTACTTCCACATAACTGATTATCTCTACTAGCATTTGTTTTTCTATTTAATGATCTATTTACAGACTACAGTAACTTTAGCACATGTGGCCATGCTCAAAATATATTTGATCTTCCATAATGTGATGTGTAAAATAATACTAAACCTTGAAAGACTGCCTGCACTGTGTCAAAACTTGCAAGAAACCCGAGTCAGAATATATTTTGGATAAACCTGTATGAGTTGTGCTTATGTTATGTTTTTCAAATGGGGCTTGTTTAACTATGTTTCATATTTACCATGTGCTTTGAGTCTTGTAGATTTTGTTCATGTAAGACCGCATGTTGTGCAAAACATTTTCAAACATTAGTGTTATTAAAAAAGAATTCTAAAATTGAGAAGTTGTTTAAATGACCTTACTCTTTAAATTCTCTCTTTCGCTCTCGGAGAAGATGGTCGCTCGCACCCTCTCTCCATCCCTCCTGCTTTTTTCTTCTCTTGTTATGTTAATCTCCTCAGAGCCTCTCTTTATAGTCTTCCCAATCAAAAATTATCAGGGATTTGATCACCTGGTCTCTCAACGCAATTGATCCATTTTTTTCTACCAGATGACAGGGTGCCGGAGAGCCCTCAGGGCCTGAAAGGATGCATGCTGCTGGGTTTGTCATGGATTCCTGGGGGCAGTGGAAGATGATGTGCCTATCCGTACTGTCAATGGAGGATGTAGAAGATGTGTACATTATTGGATTTATGATAACAGGGTTTCTGCTTTTTGGAATCAGTGGATACCTTGGATATCAACAAATTAGGAAGACGTCGGAAGCGGTTTTGGCCATGGTAAAGCTGCCAGCCTTATGTGAAAGATTAATTTGTGCCTTGAGCTCAGACTCATTTGATTAACGAGCTCAAGCTCCTGGAACTCACCGGCATAAAGGGTTCGACCTTGGAGAAAGCTATTCAAGCACTGACCGGGAAGAATGTCCACTAATCTGGCTGTTTGGATTCGCCATTGAGTGTACCAGCAGAACTGAAGGCAGACAGAAAACAAAGTCTGGGGGTCCAAACCATTGTTTATCTGAATTTGGCCTCCCTACTGCTGGCCTTGGATGGGCCAACTTATCTCAATTTGCTCCTGGATGACACATAAACTAGAAGATCTGCCTGCCCCCCGAGAACATCTGTGGCCTTATTAGAACCATGATGATGATAGACACTGTACCATCAGAACTTTGGAACTTTCTGGAGTGTCCACGGACAACTCACCCCCTTTGTTGACCTCTATGCATAAATGTGTCATTGTATGTTGGCTGTTTTATGTTGTGAGGTCTTTTTATTTTGATTTCTTATGGGAACTAACCTGTATAAATAAAGGTCTAATAATAAGAATACGAATAAAAGAATAAGAATAAGAATAAGAATAAGAAATAAGAAAAATAATCCTATTCTTGTTCTGGAATTTCAACCAAACCACAGTCATACCCTGTAACTGGTAAATAAAGCTCATGAGTTAAAATCCCTTATTAAGAAAAAGTTAGATGTGAGTTCTTTTAATGAGCTTAATTTTCTTTTGCAAAACTTGCTTGTTAAGAATATAGTTTCTTTTTAGACAAAAAATAAGAAAAAATGTATATAAACAAGTTTTTTTTTTACTTTCTTGAAAATCATTTTTTGCAGTGTAATGAACGTAATACCGCACCTTAAGAAGAGGGTTCAGATATTTTAATGTGTACAGGAAACCCTCGACCTACGTCACCCGCGACCTACGGCAACTCAGACTTACGATTTTATCATATTTAATAAAAATATGATAAATAAAAATAAATAAAAAATATTATTATTATTATTTTTTTTATGTTATTAATTTCATGTGTATAGCACTTTGTTGCAGCTGTGGTTGTTTTAAATGGCTTTATAAATAAAGTATAATTATTAATATTTCATTTTTAATTACAATTTGATCGTATTTACGCAACTTCCGGTCGTTTCCGGTCGCCATTTTACTACTGTACTGCGGTCAATGGAGCTCTAGACGCTCCTGTCAGCTGGCTTTAGAGGACCGTGTGTCCGTTCAGGGTTGCCTCATACGGATAAATTTGCTGGAAACACTCGGTCAACTCTGTGGACGTCTCAGACCCGGAGGAGCAGCCGCCGATCGCCCCCGTGATCGCTCTAACAACGCCGCCCGACATGCTAACGACAGCAGCTAACAGAGCAGCTAACACAGGCGAAGACACCGAGCCGACATGCCGCGGAGGGGCCATCTGCGGCCGGGAGCTCGCCGCAAATGTCCGCCTGGCAGTCGGGGGACACCGAGCTAACGCGGAGATACAAAGCCGACAGCCTTTTTGAATGAACTGACATGCTAACCAGTGCTGCTAATGGCGGGGCCTAACCGTAGCTAACGCCGAGCAGTTGTTTTGGATGGAGAAACATCGCGGAGAAACGGCTTTCAGTAAGTTTTTTTTTTTTCTGGCTCCAAATATATGAAGTTAAGAAGCTAACAGTCATTCTTTTAAACAGTTTTGACCACGTGTGTGCGTGTGGAGCGTAAGGAAGCTGGGGGAGCTCGCACCCGAGCTGATGCTAAAAGACGAAGGCAGGCTTTGACCAGCTCAAAGTAAGACATTATATTTTTTATTTATTGTACAGTACTGTATTCATTTACTGTACAGTTCTGTGCATGTTCATGGCCTAGTATGTCTGCTTGTTCAGTCTCATGCCATTAAATATGTGTGCGGCGCTCCGTTAGCGGTATAGCCGCGACCTATGTCAGAAACGCGGACCTACGACAGGCAGGTGTTTTTGGTCCGCGAGGTACGACAACATCGACCTAAGTCACACACGTAGGTCCCAATCCCTGACGTAACTCGAGGGCTTGCTGTACTTATATAATAGAGTCATGAAAAAAAATGACATCTTACCCATTGTAATATGAAATACTTCAGTGTGTAATAGTAATTTTATTTTGATCAGATTGTTGGCTCGTTAGAGCAAAGTGGATTGCTGTTGTCTCAAAAAACTTTACTCTTGAAACTTTATTTAGAAACCTTTACATTGACTTTAACCTATGTTGCTGAACTACAATTCTGTCATTATTTGCATGAGCAGATAGCAGAAGCTATCTGTAGTCCTCCTGGGGCACTCCCTGCAGGATTTTACAACATCTCTGCCAAAACAATCAAAAGTGATGTGAAGATTTATAAAATATTTGCTTAAACTCTTTGAATATTTGAGATTAGAGATGTGTTAAAATTACACCAATCTGATCCTGACTCAACTCAGATTAGCTGCCAGTTCATCAATCAGTTTAGCTAGAACTAAATTATGTTTCTTTAAACACAACCCCCTCTTTACAGGATCTGAACCATCACTTTAGCATCCACACATCTTCACTTATCTGGCACAAAGTGCAGATTTTTTGTGCATTTCAAGGACACACGTTGCAAAACTGTTGGAATTGTATCTGGTGAAATGGTTCAACAGGCGGACTCACAGTCTCTCCAGCTCCTTCAGGTCCTGAAAGGCTCCTCTTTCGATCGTGGTGATTTTGTTCTCCATTAACTGCCTGTGAGAGAAGCAACAAGAAAATGTGAGACTGATAGGCCAAAGAGAGGGAGATACGTGGATGGGCAAGGGGAGGAAGAGAAGCGGCAGAGAGGCAAAAAGATGAGAAGAAAAGAAGACAAGTAGATTGGTAAAGCAGGAAAGTGAGAGAATGTTAAAACAGCAACAAAGACAATCAGCAGCGGGTCGATTGGGCCTCAGCATCGACTCTAAAAGTGGTCCATCAGTCGGACAGCGACTCATCCATCATCCAGTTTACTCTCTCTAACCACGGAGCTGTGAGCACTCATTCACTTACAACTATCCGGGACCACCGAGCTAACCAAGTCCAACGCATGTTTCATATGTGCTACGTGCACGAGCGCACACTGAACCGGGCCCTGGGGAAACCACCATGAAGAAGGACTGAGACACGCAGGTTGAGAGACCCAGCACAACACAAATTCTGCAACTATTCCTCTGAGTTGTCAGCATCTAACAGATGCTCATCACTGTGTGGTCCTTTTGAATCGCTTTGTTTTCTGTCACTGAGAAATAATTTTTGAAATAATTTTACAGATTATTGCAATTGTTTGGTGCTCCAACTGGAATTGATTTGCATCTACGCTCATATTATGTATTTCTGTTGTCAATTTGCATCTCTTGGTGGTTGTTTGGTGCCTCTAATTGCTCATATTTTGCATCTCTTTTGCATTTATTATATGTCTTTGGTGACATGCTTTGATTACCGTGCACTGCGTTGGAATAATTTTCATGCTATGTTGCTTTTTTGTATCAAAGCATTTTTTGCATTCCTTGTTATGAATATATGCATCTGTATATCCTCCTTTTTTTCTGCTTGTGTTGTGTCCAAATCGGACTCTTAATGTTTCACAGATTAGAATGGTTTATTTTTATGTACATTAGGTGTCAAATCTGTATGTACTGTATTCTTGTCAAATGTTGGTTCTTATTTGTCTGTGCCATTTTTGACATATTATGTTCCAAATTGGCCATTATTCAAACCTTTAAATGTATTTAATTTAATTCATGGTAAACAAGGAGATGCAACAAAATCCAAAGCTCCTGAATAAGAGTGACAGCTCGAGGTCTTTCATGCATAAAACCCAACATTAGACAGATAATCATGAAAAAAGTCCAGAAGATAAATGAGACAAGTCCAAGAATTCAAACTGAAACACGACAGACCAGCAACCAATAGGGAAACCAAAGACGTTAACTGGGAATAATCCATGGAAATGAATTCAGACCAGGCAGTGAAAATCAGGAAGCACTCCTTCAAAATAAAGCAGGAAGCAAGAACCAGATGGAAACAACTGGAACTCAAGAAACAAAACAAGAATATACATTTTAATAAAACTGTGCTGGTCTCTGGCATCATTTATTGTTATGGCCGTTTCTGTTTATTCAGTATTTATTTATCGACACGTTGTTTTATGGGTTCCTTCAACTGTCTGGTCTGCATGTCTCCCCTCTCAGATTTATTACATTTTCATTTCTTCTTCCATGTGCAGTCATAAATAAACAACTAAAATCCTCAGAAGTGTCTTTGATTTTTTTGCAGCAGCATAACAAAGTTCAGACTACTCAGACTTTGTCCTGAAAAGTCCAAATGAAACGATATTAGTTCAACAAAAACTGTAAGACAGCACTCATAAATCCACTCTAATCTAATTAGGAATATCACACACACATACACACACACACACACACACACACTCACTCAGAAAAACGGGCCTCATAAAGTAACACACACACACACGCATTTGGTAAAACTCAGAAAACTGGGCCTCACAACATAACATAAACAAGGACACACACACACACACTCAGAAAAACGGGCCTCACAAAGTAACAAGGACACACACAGGTTTGTTTTTCTATCTTTGTGGGGCCATTGCATTGAAATCCATTCATTTTTCATTCATTTCTATAGCCTAACCCTGACCTTTACCTAAACCTAACCATTACCAATGCATACCTAACCCTAACCTTAACACATCCTCAATTCACACCTTAGTCCTAAACCTAACCCACCAACGGGACTTCTTCTTATGGGGCCCGGGCTTTGGGCCCCATAAAAAGCAGTTGGTCCTCACAATTTGGTATAACTCAGAAACATGGGCCTCAAAAGTAACATTAACAAGGACACACACACACACACACACACACCATGAGCAGCCTGCCACAGCAGTGAAAAGTGAGGGGAACTCTGAACCTGTCCAGTTGATCTTGTATTGAACGCCTTTTTTGATTTATCATGTCCTGGACGACTGAGAATCTTCACCAGCATAACTCTGAACCTGGATCGATCTCGGGTAAAAAACCTGTTCTTGACTCCTCTCAAGTCAAAAGTCAAAGTCAAAGTCAACTTTATTGTCAGAACTGCAATATGTACAGGACATACACAGGATTGAAATTGTGTTTCTCTCAGTCCCTCGGTGCAACAGTAACCATCTAAACACTAAACACTAAAACATTTAATAAACATAAGCATAAAATAGTAAAAGTGTAACACTGTCCTGAGTTTTTTCATAGTAGTATAAAAGTATGAAAATTTACACCAACACTGAAACACCAAACACCCAATGAACATAAGCATAAAATGAAATAATAAAAGTGTAATACTGTCCTGAGTTTTTTCATAGTAGTATAAAAAGTATAAAAAGTATATCTATAAAATAAACTGAAGGTTCTAGCATTGACATTTGCAAAGAGTGGCACAGCAATATGTACAGGACATACACAGGATTGAAATTGGTTTCTCTCAGTCCCTCGGTGCAACAGTAACCATCTAAACACTAAAACATTTAATAAACATAAGCATAAAATAGTAAAAGTGTAACACTGTCCTGAGTTTTTTCATAGTAGTATAAAAGTATGAAAATTTACACCAACACTGAAACACCAAACACCCAATGAACATAAGCATAAAATGAAATAATAAAAGTGTAATACTGTCCTGAGTTTTTTCATAGTAGTATAAAAAGTATAAAAAGTATATCTATAAAATAAACTGAAGGTTCTAGCATTGACATTTGCAAAGAGTTTCTGCAACAAATAAAGTCCAGTTGATCCTGTATTGAACGCCTTTTTTGATTTTGCAAAGAGTGGCACAGCAGCATATGAGTTAATGTACACATATGTATGAGGTAGTTGATGTTGGTATAGGCAAAGTGGCATATGCAGTAAGGCACATAAGGCACATTTGGCATCCTTAGATAAGGCTAGTCAGAGAATACTGTACGTATATGTATCAGCAGTAGTGTAGATATAAACGTAGTGTAAATGTAAACAGTAGTAATAAATGTAAACAGTACCTCGCTCAAGGTACAAACAATGGGGAGACCGGTCATTTTCTGTTGCCGGCCCAAAAGCCTGGAACAGCCTCCCCCTTGAGCTGCGTGCCACCTCTGATCTGACTCTGTTCAAAACCAGACTGAAGACCCACTTGTTCAAAAAAGCTTTCAGTGTGTAACTTTTATTACTTTTGGTATTTTAGTATGTAGCATTTTTTTCCATTGCCTTTTTATTTCCACTTGTTCAAAAAAGCTTTCAGTGTGTAACTTTTATTACTTTTGGTATTTTAGTATGTAGCATTTTTATTTCCATTGCCTTCTTTTATTGCTGTTGTTTCTTATTCTATTTTCATTGATTTATTGTTCCAGTTTATTCATCTTTTTATCCTGTTAAGCACCTTGGTCAATGCAAGGCATTGTAGGAAGGTGCTATACAAATAAAGTTTATTATTATTATTATTATTATTATTAATAAATGTAAACAGTGAATGTAAACAGTAGTATGACTATAGGCAGTAATGTAATACAAACATTAGTGCAAATATGAGAAGTAGTGCAAACTGAATGAGCACATGACCGACTCTCCTCCTCTCCTCCCATCACCTCTCCCCTCCACTTATTTTCACTCATTTCCTCTCCTCGCCTCCTCTCTCCTCTGCTCTCCTCCACTCCTTTCCTCCTCTCCCAGGTCCTCTCTCCTCCTCTCCTCCCATCACTTCTCCTCTCCACTTATTTTCACTCATTTCCTCTCCTCGCCTCCTCTCTCCTCCTCTCCTCCCATCAACTCTCCTCTCCACTTATTTTCACTCATTTCCTCTCCTCTCCTCCTCCACTCCTCTCCCGTCCTCACCTTTCCGCCTCATCCCCTCACTTCTCCTCTCCACTCCTCTTCCCTCCCCTCCATTCCCCTCTCCTTACCCCCGCTCCTCCTGTCCCCTCCCGCTCCCTCCTCCCCTCCCTGCAGCTGCATTCCTCCCTCCGCGGTATAATGACAGCTATCTCTTTCCTTCCTTGCCCTCCGTCGTTTCCTCGGCAGCTTGTTAATCACTGCAACACATGGGCCCCCGGGGGCCCCGTGGTTAAAAGAAGCCCCGCCTGACACTTCCCCTTGGCAGATTAACACGACGGCATTAACAGGTGCGGAGGGGAGGAGGATGCGGCGCTGCAGAACCTGTCGGGGCTGGCTGTTTGGGAGTGGGTGGGGTGGGTGAGTGGGGGTTAATGGTGGCTGGCACGTGAGACTGCTTTCCATGATGCATCATAAATAAACAAACATGAAGTTTACTTACAGGACTCGCAGATGTCTCAGTCCTGCCAGATCAGTCTTGGTGATTTTAGTGAGGTTGTTCGCGTTCAGGTCCCTAAACAAGAAAACATGTTTAAACTATGTGAAGGTTCAGACGTCACAGCGCACGACGCCAGACCAAAGCAGGCGATGTTGATGTGAATTGTGATGTGCGCGTCAGAGACTTGGAGAGGATCAGGTGGCGCAGCGGCTGCTCCACTTATCCAAATCCGTTTTTGATTAACTTGCTGGTCTCCAGACAAACCGATGCGGTCCACACGGGTTGTGGTGCGAAACCACCAGCACCACCGC
>JBBPBX010010127.1:16655-36937 GCA_038048925.1 Garcialebias charrua | reverse complement strand
CACTTGCAGTCAGCTGAAGGTATTTTCCCACAAACAGAGCCATCTAAAAGTTGAGAGGCATATCAGTCAGGAATGGTAATATAATAATATAATCATGAGATAAAGGCTAGCATTAGCATGCTAGCTCCAGAAACAAACTCACCAGTTGCCACTTTTACAAAAAACAGTCAGCTGAAGGCTTTTTCACAAACAGAGACTTCTAAACGTTGAGAGGCATATCAGTCAGAAATGGCAAATAGTTATTAGATAAACGGCTTTCAATGATTTAAAACCTACCTGCAACCAGCCTGCTTACGTACACACACACACACACACACACACACACACACACATCCTCGCAGCCTGAGGGAGCGAAGAAGTGCAGCACCGCGGCGCTCTACCTATCATCACACAGACTTTTCATTTCTGACCCAAAATCAGCTATTGTACAACGAGAGAAAGAACACCTACCGTCCAACTGTCAAACAGCCCGTACCACACTCAGTGACTGGTTGCCTTTACGGCCAAAACCCGTGGGACACCATGACGGTCAGAACCCACGGCACACCAGCCACACGGCGATGTGTGAAGATGACCTGTCTGCCTGCATGCAGAGCAGCTGCTTTTATACCACGTCCACTCTAACTAGAGGTTTGCACCTGAAACCCATCAGCCTAATCAGGCATCTTTCTCTACTGCTACATTCTACCCCCACCTTTTGTATCGGCGACCTGACGATAATCTATTAAAACTGATCCCATCAGCTCCTAAGATCAGAGCTAAAATCTAAAAAAAAGACTTAAGAGGAACCAACATGTGGCAGCCACCATTTCATGACTCCACAAACCTCAATTATTACCAGGACCAATCATCCACAGGTCCAACCAAAGCGGTAGCACCTCAGTGCCCCTCAGAACACGTGGCAGCCATCATTTCATGACTCTACAAAATTAAGTTATTACCTGAAGCTATCCAACACTTCCACAAACTGGTCTTTAACAGTCCCAGTCGAACACATGGCAGCCATCATGTCATGACTCCACAAATTTAAGAAGCTATCCAACACTTCCACCAACTGGTCTTTAACAGTCCCAGTCCCAGCATTGAACATCACATCAGATGTATGCTGCTTCATTCCTACCCTAAAATCCTGACAATATAAGAGGGAGCTCCTGAAGACTCTCTCTCTCTCTAAGTGACCAATCCAAAGAAATGCTTGGGCAGCCACCTCTCAGGCTCTCATCCACCACTTCATTCAACCTTAAACCCATCCCTCCCCTAAAGATGGACACTTCCTATCTCTAGGCACAAAATCAATCTCGCTACTACAGGGAAACTGGACATAGGATGGCATAATAATAATAATAATAATTTGTCACATTTGTCATCTGTGTATGTTCCCATACTTGACAGACGAAATATAAGGTAATAATGGAGAAGTAGACAGTTGCATTTAAGCTAGCCTGCCCTTGTCATAACTGCTCATGGTCAACTCTTTAAGATCCTGAATTTCTGCTATAACTACAAGTTTCATCCACCCACCACTTTAAAGATTTGCTAGAACCACCATTAATCTGCATCCGGACCAGCCAATCTGCACACAAAACACAAAAACATGAACCAAAGAAACAAACAAAACACACAAAACACCAATATTGTAAATCTCAAACAACTACTGGTCCCGTATGTTCATAAAAAGCAAATGCAAAAAAATCCCGACCAACAACGCCAAAATGTGGCATTACTCCTGCCCTGAGAGCATAAATAAGTTAAGTTTAACAACAATGCCACCCTAGGAATTTCACCCAGAGAATATTACCTTATTGTTTTAAGGCCACGCAAGTTCGCTTTGCACACTTGGAAGCATTCGGGACAACGGTTCAATATGACATAATAATTTATTAGCAATTAGCTTAAAACATCTTAAAACATTCTTTATTTGTGTACATCATGTTCATCATTTTTTACTTTATTTCATTTCATTTCATACCAACTAAATAAACAGACCCAAAAACCCTTTAAACCCCAAAACACTTAATTACTTCAATAAATACAATAAATCAATTACTTCAATAAATACAGGTTTACCACAAATATACAGTATACAGTTCACCATTCCACCGGTGTGGCAGTCGCGTCACACCGCAGCGACAAGCATCTGGCAGTCCTGACGTCATGCCCTGCGTGCCACTGAAAGGGGGACACCACAGTCCGCATTTCAACCACTCGCGTACAACTTCCTCAAATGGAGTCGTCGAGGAACCAGAGTGGACGCCGGAAGGAAAAAGAGCAGTCTCCGGAAAAAGAGCAGCAATGGTCTCGGTGTGGGGGAGACCTAAGAAACTTAATTAATAACTATTCTTTGTACAACTGCCACAAATAAAGCTTACGATGACAGTTTCCTTACCTGCTGGTCCTCACAACCATATACACACATACACACACACACACACACACACACACACACACACACACACATCCTCGCAGCCTTAAGCCCGAGATACACTGAAGCGTCCTCCGTATACGCGCGTATTTTGTGCGTATGTTTTCGCTGCTACAGCTCGGCTTTCGTTCTCGCGTAGATTCTCGTGTTTTCGCTCCAAATTCCAACGTCATTTCCTCCGTATCGTCACTTCCGATCGTCACTTCCGCTAGTTTTTCGCTCCAAATTCTAACGTCATTTCCTCCGTATCGTCACTTCCGCTAGTTTTTCAGCGCGAAAAAAATGGCGTCAAGAAGAAGAAGAAGAAGAAGAGAGGAAGAGATTGTTTGCCTGTTATTGTTATTAAAAAAACGTAAAAGAAGAAGAAGAAGGTGGTACGTGAGGCCATTAAACGAGACCAGGGATGAAGAAGGAGAGTTTAATACTCTGGTTATGGACATGCAAATGATGGACAGCGAGAAGCATTTCCAGTATTTCAGAATGAATTCCAGCAAGTTCGATGAGCTAGTTGGGCGGTTAGCACCGTTTCTTCTCCATCAGGGCAGCCACCGCTCTCCTGTCCTCGCTGCACAGAGAGTGGCAGTCACGCTGCGCATCTTGGCGACTGGTTGCTCTGAACAGAGTGTCGCTGCCAGCTACCGCCTGGGCACATCAACTGTGTCAAGAATAATGTCGGAGGTGAGTCGTGGAGTAAACAAATGATGCTGTGATCTGTATACAGTAGATGTGTATTGTTGAAGTCAGCTGCGGATGAACTACAGTAGTTGTTTATGTAGATATAAATGTATATAAATATTCATTATATACAGTATATACATATATATATATATATATATATATATATGTAAATACATTTAAAAAATATATATATATGTAAATGTGTGTATAAATACATATATACTGAATATGTGTCTTTATATAAGAATATATATATATGTTTATGAAAAAAAATATGTAGGAATATATATTTATATATACTTATATTTGTACTTCAGGTATGTGAAGCCATTTGGACAGCTCTTCAGCCGGACTTCGTAGCCTTCCCCTTTGGCCATCAGTGGACAGCGATTGCACGTGATTTCTGGCGAATCTGGGATTTTCCTAACCTTTTAGGTTGGTTCGTTTGTCTTTATGTTAGCAGTTTGTGTACTTTTGTTGATTAATGTCCTTATTAATACTATAAATACCTCAAAACAATGAAATTATTGTTTGTTATCAGGAGCAGTGGATGGTAAACAAGTCAGGATTCGTTGCCCTCCGTCATCTGGGAGTGACTACTTTAAAGGGGACCTCAGATGCATTTTTTTAATTTTTATGTTATTTCTGTGTGCTATCTAGACCCTATTCCTTCAATTTAATGCACAAAATAATTCTTAGATAATCAATTATACCCTTTTTAATTCTGCCAGTTTTAACTTTCGTTTTGAACGACCGGTTTCTGATAGAAGTTCTGAAGTCCACGCCCTTCAAAGATCTGTTTACGCCCTGTAACAGCCAGTATCTGTAATGTGTTGTTGTTTTAAAATTAGCTCTTTTTTTATTACTCATTTGACTTACTGTTAGTGCTAGCTTAAGATAACTTACCGAAACCCGTCTGAGCGCGCCGCAGTTTGCTGCTCCTTTTAGCATTAGACCACCCGAATCCGAAGCTAATGTTAGCTTGTTCCACTTCCGGTTTTCGCCAGCTCCGCTCGGAGACTTTGGGCGTTATCGCTGTTCCAGTCAAGACAACACAAAGTTCACCAAGTGTCTCCCGTAAATTAATCCGTAAGGGGAAGGTCCTCACTGCTGCGAGGCTGCTGCGAGGCTGCAGCAAGGCTGTACAGTTGAAGCTCCGCTCCATGGCGCCAGAAGAGGGTCCCGTCGCAACCGGTCTCTACGCCGGGGGTATGCTCGTTTAATTTTTGCCGGCGGCGCGTTGGGAGAGATCGCAAATACACTAAAAATTGAACTAAAAAACATAAAAATAACAATTATACTTTATTTATAAAGCCATTTAAAAAACCACAGCTGCAACAAAGTGCTGTACACATGAAATTAATAACATATAAACAAAAGATGAGATGAAATCATGAAAAACAACAGTCATGTGTTTAATACAGAAGTGGGTTGAGCCTAACCAGGTGAGGGGCTGGACTCAGGTTTGAGGTGGGTTGTCCTCGCGCCTGTGACGTCACAGGCGCGATTGACTTCCATTTTATTTCAAAAACGAACCGTTTTCATCACAGTAAAATAAATCTACTTAGAGTAAATAAACCACTGGGTGCATTTTTTTGGCACAAGGACTGTTTTTTTATGAAGTAAATACCCAAAGTTTAGTAAAAAAACATTAAAAAGTGAATTTTGCATGTGTGGTCCCCTTTAATTACAAAGGGACCCACTCTCTCGTCCTCCTGGCTGCGTGTGACGCACATTACCGCTTCACAATGGTGGATGTGGGAGCATATGGACGTCAGAGTGATGGCGGCGTCTTCCAGGAGAGTGTGTTTGGGCAACAGCTGATGAACAGTACCCTGGCTCTTCCACCACCTGCTGTACTACCTGGGACCACTGTGGAGAGTCCGCATGTGTTTGTGGGGGATGCAGCGTTTCCACTCCATCAAAATCTTATGCGTCCATATCCTGGTAAGCTTATTAATAAATGATGCGGTTGTTTTGGTGGGATACAGCTGCGCTATGAGAGAGAGAAGAAGGTCTGTATTCACCTTTGGGAACGAGTAATATTACTACTTCTATTATAATTGCTGTTATGACTAAAAATCGATGGTGAAACGTGCTCTGCGACAACTTCCTTTTGAACAGGTGAAAAATAAATAAACCAAATTGCATTTATTAATAATTTTGATATTCTTTCATGCACAGGCTCAAATCTGGAGGAAGCGCAACAGGTGTACAACTACCGCCACTGCAGGGCTCGGAGAACAATCGAGAACGCTTTTGGCATCTTGTCATCCAGATGGAGGGTGTTCGGCCGCGCCATGGAATATAATCCAGCCAAAAGTGTCCATGTGGTAAAAGCATGTGTTGCTTTACACAACTGGCTGGCCTACAATGACGATTCCAGGCAGTACATACCCACAAACTACGTGGACACTGACACGCCATCAGGAGACATCGTACCAGGTAATCATGCACAAAGTCACATACCGGAACATTTATTTTCTTCCGTAGCTCATCTAAAGAGTAGAATACAACCCACCCACTCTAATGATTTCTTTACTTGTTTCTCATCCGTATAGGAGAATGGAGGCAGGTTGCAGGAAACGATCTGGAGACTCCATTAAGAAGAACTGCCGCCACAAGGAGTGCTGGAAGAACTGCCTATGCAGTGAGGAACAACCTGCGTGACTTCTTCTCATCACCAGATGGTTCAGTGCCCTGGCAACAGGCCACAATAACAAGAGGAAGGTTGAATGTGTGATTGCCTATCAATAAATTGATAACAACATTCATCTGTTCGTCATTTTGTTTGAAGAATAATGAGCTTTTGTATCAAAGTAAATTACTTTGAGATGTAAAAAAAAAGATACATATGGGGAAGTTTTTTTTTCTACAGCTTAATAGCTCTTCACATGAATGTGAGGAAGACAAAGGAGATGATTGTGGACTTCAGAAGGAACAAACACACCCATGCCCCACTGAAAATAGGTGGGTCTGCAGTGGAAGTGGTCTCCAGCTACAAATACTTGGGTGTACACATGAATGATAACCTCAGCTGGAGCAACAACACCACCAGCCTGATCAAGAAAGGTCATCAGAGACTCTACTTCCTCAGACGGCTGAGACGAGCTGGTCTGAGCAGCCCAGTCCTCACCTCGTTCTACAGGTGTGCAGTGGAGAGCATCCTGTGCTCCAGCATCAACGTGTGGCATGGAGGCTGCACAGTTGAAGAGAGGAAAGCTCTGCAGAGAGTGGTGAAGGCTGCACAGAAGTCTGTTGGAGTCAGTCTCCCCACCATCACAGACATTTACACCTCCAGATGCAGGAAAAGAGCCACCTGCATCATGAAAGACCTCACTCATCCAGCACACTCACTCTTTGCCCCACTCCCCTCAGGACGGAGGTTGAGGAGCATCAAGTGTAGAACCACTAGACTGAGGAACAGCTTCTACCCTGAGGCTGTTAGACTCATGAATAAATAAAAATAAAATAAAAAATAAACACTGCAAAATATCACATCATACTGATGCTGATCTGTTTTCTTGTTGCTGTGTTCATCTGTGACCATCTGCTCATACAAACTCATGTTCGTGCTGCTGTGTATTACTAGTTGATGCTTTTCTTAGTTAGCTGTGTATTACTAGTTGATGCTTTTCTTAGTTAGTTCTAGATGTTATTACTGTTTTTCTCTTTCATTTGTTGTTGGATGTAACTGGGACCTCGTGTACATAATCTCGTTTTCATCTCATGTACCACATGCGGTGCAAATGACAATAAAGACTCTCTGACTCTCTCTGACTCTTAATTGCAGTAATACAGTCCTGAGTTTTTTGCATAGTGGTATAACAGTGAAAAAAGTATATCTATAAAATAAGGTGAAAGCACTGGCATTGACATTTTAACAGTCTTTAATAACACTTTAAACAAAACTTCTAAAAAACAACAGTTCTATAAAATCAACATCTTTGAAATACAACTCCTGTAAATTGAACACTTGTAAAAAAACTACACTACTACAAAATGAACTATAAAATGAATAGTTTTCTAAAACAACACTTCTATATGAAACGAACATTTAAAAAAAAACACCAATTCTATAAAATGAACATTTACTACTGTAAATTGAACACTTGTAAAAAAACTACACTACTACAAGATGAACTATAAAATGAATAGTTTTCAAATACAACACTTCTATAAAACGAACATTTAAAAAAAACCACCAATTCTATAAAATGAACATTTACTACTGTAAATTGAACACTTGTAAACAAACTACACTAATACAAAATGCACACTTCTACAAAAAGGAACACGTCTAAAAAACAAATCTACAAAATGAACACTTCTAAAAAACAACAACTTCTAAATAATAACTTCTAATAAAAAATTACAGTTGCTGCAGATGCAGGGTGTACGTCGGCTCATTTGTAAATTGTTGATCATTTGTTAATTGTTGCTCATTTCTTAATGGTTGCTGATTTACATATCGTTGCCTAAAGTTAAAAACCAATTGGTGAATGTGAAATCGAAGTTCGGCTCTGTCTGGTTCTGGAATGGCTCTATTACCACCCCGAAATGTGTGTCTTCGTCTTCCTTTTCCCGATCAATTGCTTCGAGGCGGTTCGCCAATGCAGCGGTCTCTGTGTCCGCTGTAGCAGCCCATCCCCTCTTCCTTCCCTGCTTCGCTGGTGGTGTGCTGGTGCGAGGTGCAGCTGACTGTCTTGGGGCAGGTGAATGTCTAGGGGCAGGTGAATGTCTTGGGGCAGGTGGTTCATCAGGAAAGTCAGGGGCAGGTGGGGCAGTAAACTCACTGGAGCATGCAGGTTCTGTTGGAGCCAGTGTGATATTGCTGGAGGAACTTGAATTGGAGGGGAGTTCAGATGAAAAATGTGATGAGCTGTTTTGGTTGGAGCTGTTGTTCATGGTGCTGACAGGAGAAGGAACGTCACAGGCTGGAGAAGGAACACCACTGGAGCCATAGCTGATGTCCTATCATGTACACAATGCAGAGCGATTGAATGTTGATGAAAAAAATCTTTATTACAACTTATTTAAGAAGTGTATGATTAATAATTCAATTGTATTTTTTTTAATGAAGTGTGACGATTTTTGGATAATTAATTACATTATTCATTCATTCATTCATTCATTCATTCAACCTTTATTTATACAGGCTAGCCTCGTTGAGCCACGGGGACTCATTTACAAGAGGGACCTGTCTCACTCACTCACACCTAGGGTCAATTTAGAGTTACCAATCAGCCTAACATGCATGTTTTTGGACTGTGGGAGGAAACCGGAGCACCCGGAGAAAACCCACGCATGCACAGAGAGAACATGCAAACTCCACCCAGAAAGGCCCCCGGACCGGGATTTGAACCAGGGACCTGCTAGCTGAGAGGCAGCAGCTCTACCAGTTGTGCCACTGTGCTGCCCATTATTATTATTATTAATTATTATTATTATTATTAATTAGCTTATAAATAGAAAATACTTACTGCAGGCACATTGGTCTCTGTGTCTTTGGTTTTGATGAAGTCGTCCAGCCAGGACAGTATTTTATAGATCGGTGGGACACCTGAACTGGCCCCATCGCCACTTTTGCCCTTCATTGTTTTCTTTGCCCGCACAAATCTGTCCCTCATGTATTTCCACCTGGCTTTACACGTGGCGACGTCCCTTCCCACGGTCGCAGCCACTTCGTCCCATGCATTCCTGCTCCTTTGTAGGTCTTTGTACTCTCGCATGGAGGTGTCATACAAATTTCTGTGTCTCCTCACCTCTTCACAGATCATCTCATCAACATTTGCCTCCATTTTACTTCATGCGGGAACTGGAGTGTGTCTCACCAACAACAGTCCGATGTGAACACATTTCCGTCCACAACGTTCTGTACCGTTTATTGTAGACACCGCGCATCGCGTATGCGCGCATCGCGTATGCGTAGTAAAAAAAAACTTTTGCGCGTACGTGCCCTGAGGGGCTACGCGGGGCTACGCTTTTGCCACAGCGTACGTACGCTGCGTATAGGCGTATCGTGAGGACGCTCGAGTGTATCTCGGGCTTAAGGCTCCACACTGTTCAGGTCTCAGCTCAGACTATTTAAAAGGCTGAGAGCAAACAGGTGTTTCACCTGAGCTAATCAAGCCTGATTAGGCTGAGAGAAAAAAGTGCAGCTACAGGCTGCTGGTGCTTTCTTTAGCAGACTGCAGCCAACCTAAACACAACAATGATGTTTTTTTTTTAAACTCTGAACCCCCTCAGGTTCATAACATGTGGTTTAACAAAAATGTCTGTTCCCTTAAGATTATAACAACTTTTCCTCTTTACAAAATGTTTTTGAATATTTGGAGGTAGTGTTTGATTTTGTGCTTTATACCGGTACATTAGGCTGATTGGTAACTCTAAATTGTCTCTAGGTGTTAGTGAGAGAGTGAATGGTTGTTTGTCTCGTTTGTCTCTATATGTGGCCCTGTGATGGACTTGCGACCTGTCCAGGGTGTACCCTGCCCCTCGCACTGTGATTGCTGGATATGGGCACCGGCGACCCCCGTGACCCAAAATGGAATAAACGGGTAAAGATAATGGATGGATGGATGGATGGATGGATGGATGGATACCGGTACATTAATTAAAAAAATTATATTCCACCAGATCATAGAACTTCAATAGTTTCATTTTAGAAAACAATATACAGGTAGTCCCCGACTTACGAGCGCATCGACATACGAGGTTCCGGACATACGAGCTGACTGACGAACAGTAAAGTTGTACAGAACATACAGAAAATACAGCACTGGTATGTGTTTTTAGATGAAAGTGTGTTAGCTAACAGTTTGTAAACAAGTTTCTGAGCATGTTTATTAACTAGTATGTACGTTTGTGTTGAAAAACGAGTGTTCGTAGTAGCGCTAGCATAAATTTTCCGACTTACGACCGAAAATCCGGATTTACGAGCGACACGTGTTTCGTGTTCCGACATACGAGATTTCGTGTTACGAGCACCTCGTAGTAACAAAACTCACTTGTAAGTCGGGGACTACCTGTATTAGATGGACGACAGTAATACACTCTTGTTATAATTCTTATAGCTCTTTTCTGTAAGATAAAAATAGGCTTTGTTATAGTTCTGCACACCGTTCCCCAAACATCAACACAGTACCGTAATTCAAATGTGGTACAATTATTGCATTACAGTATACAGCAAATACAGGGCTTTATCGTTCAATAAGTCCTTCACTCTGTATAATACAGCCGTGGATTTAGATATTTTTGTTTTAACAGAATTTATGTGCTGCTTCCATGACAGTTTATCATCAATAATTATTCCCAAAAACTTTGTTTCATTCACTCTACATATTTCAACACCATTAATTTTGAAAGGAACAGTAGAAGTTATCTTTTTATTAATCATAGTTTGTTTTATCTGTGTTCAATGATAGCCTATTTAAATCAAACCAAGTTTGTATCTTGACAAACTCCTTATTAATTAACTCTAACAATTTTTCCAAGTCATTACCCGAATAAAAGAAAGTGGTGTCATCAGCAAAAAGGACACAATTGAGGATACCTGACACATAAATCAAATCATTGATATATAAAATAAACAACTTCGGTCCCAATACAGAGCCCTGTGGTACTCCACATGAAACACTACAGAGTCCAAATGTTAAATCATCTACTGTATTTGTACAAATTGTTTTCTGTCTGTTTATGTTTATGTTTATGTTTATTAAATTTGTTCATTTTTTTACAAAAGAAATACAATACAAGACAATCCCATCAACGACACGTACACAATGTAAAAAAATGAAAGGTAGCAGAAAGAAGAATAAATCTTATTATATCTGCCCCTTTTTTCAAACAATCAGATTAAACAATAATAGTCTTTCACCAGCAGTACAAAATGACTAACTCTTTCTAACTTTCTAATACTAATACATAACTAATAATTGATGCAATACACATTATGCTAATTCATATATATTTTTTCAACAAATTCCTTTTGACCATTTTCTTAAATGTAAACAGTGACTTGGCATTTTTAACTACATTCTCCAAGCCATTCCATAATCTAATTCCCTGGATTGAGGTAGAACGTCCCTTCAAGCTAGTTCTGAATTGTGGTTTTACAAACATCTCTGTCCCCTTAAGATTATAACAACTTTGTCTTTTAACAAAATTCATTTGGATATTTAAAGGTAAATCGTTATTTTGAGCCCTATACATAATTGATAAAATATTATAATCAACCAAATCATGGAATTTCAATAATTTCAGTTGATAAAATAATGTACTGGATGGATGACAGTAATGTTTTCTAGTGATAATTCTTACAGCTCTTTTCTGTAATACAAAAATAGGCTTTGTGATTGTTTTACACGCTTTTCCCCAAACATCAATACAATAGATTAAGTGTGGAACAATGATTGTGTTATACAACAAATACAGAGCTTTATCATTCAATAGGTCTCTGACCTTGTATAGTACTGCAATTGATTTAGCTATTTTTATTCTTACAGAATTTATGTGTTGTTTCCATGTCAGTTTGTCGTCAATGATAACACCCAAAAACTTCACCTCACTCACTCTACAAATCTCAACACCCTCAATTTTGAGTGGAACGTCAACAGTTTTCTTTTTATTACTGAATATCATGTAATTAGTTTTTTCTAGATTTAATGATAATTTATTGATTTTAAACCAAGTTTGTATTTTGGTAAATTCTGTCTTTATCAATTCCAACATTTGTTCTATATCTTCACCTAAACAGAAAAATGTGGTATCATCAGCAAAAAGTATACATTTAAGGAGTCCTGACACATTTACCAAGTCATTCACATATAAAATAAATAGCTTTGGTCCCAGCACAGAGCCCTGGGGAACTCCACATGTGATATTACAGAGGTCAGATCTTACATCATTTATTTGTACAAACTGTTTCCTATCTTTCAAATAGCTAGATACCCACTGTAATGCTGGTCCTCTAATACCATATTTGTTCAGTTTTTCTAGGAGAATGGTGTGATCAATAGTATCAAATGCTTTTTTTAAATCAACAAAAATACTGACACAATATTGTTTTTGATCAACAGCAGTTGTTATTTGTTCCATTAATTCCATGAGAGCCATTGATGTAGAGTTTTTAGCTCTGAACCCATATTGACTATTGCTTAGAATATTTTGTTTGTCTATAAATTGATCTAGTCTGTTCACAAATAGTTTTTCAAGAATTTTAGAAAACTGTGGTAACAAGGATATAGGTCTATAGGTCTGTGAAACCAATATGTGGCTGCTACACAATAGGTTAGGATGACGTTCAGGAGGATCAATCCTCACAAGGCAGCTGGCCCGGACAACATCCTGGGGAAGGGGCTGAATGTGCCGATCAGCTCTGCAAGGTACTTCCCTCACACTGGCAACAGTTCCCACCTGCCTCAAGACTGCCACCATTATCCCAGTTCCGAATGACTATTGGCTGGTAGCCCTCACCCCGATACAGTAGTTGCTAAATGTTTTGAAAAACTGGTCATGACCCCCATCAACGCTAACATCAACATCAATGTGGACCCTCATCAGTATGCACGAGAATTGATCAACAGAGGATGCCATCTCCTCTGTGGTCCACACTGCTCTCACCCACTTGGAACAGAAGGACTTCTACGTATGCTCTTTGTGGACTTCACATCTGCCTTCAACACCATGATTCCCCAGAAACTAATCACATTAAGACTAAGTTCCTCTCTATGCAACTGGGTCCTAGAGTTCTTAACGAACATACCACAATCTGTGAAGATCCACAACTTCTCCTCCTCCACTATAACCCTCAGCACGGGCTCCCCCCAGGGCTGTGTGTTGAGCCCCATCCTGTTCACTCTGCTAATGTATGACTGTGTACCGACCCATCCAGGCTGTCATGTTGTAAAGTTTGCAGATGACACAGCGGTGGTTGAATGCATCAAAAACAATGATGAGTCCAGCTACAGGCAGGAGGTGGAACACCTGGAGAGCTGGTGCAGGACGAACAACCTTTACATCAATAAGACGAAGGAGATGGTCGTGGACTTCAGCTGGAATAAGCACACCTACCCCACCCCACCCCGAACATAGGAGGATGTGGTGGAAGTGGTCTCCAGCTACAAGTACTTGGGTGTACACATGAACCTCAACTGGAGCAACAACACTAGCCTGATGAAGAAAGCTCATCATAGACTCTACTGCCTCAGACAGCTGAGATGAGCTGGTCTGAGAAGCCTAGTCCTCACCTCCTTCTACAGGTGTGCAGTGGAGAGCATCCTGTGCTCCAGCATCAACGTGTGGCATGGAGGCTGCCCAGCTGCAGAAAGAAAAGCTCTGCAGAGAGTGGTGAAGGCTGCACAGAAGATGTTGGAGTCAGTCTCCACCATCACAGACATCTACACCTCCAGATGCAGGAAGAGAGACACCTGCATCATGAAAGACCCCACTCACCCACTTTTTGTCCCGCTCCCCTCAGGCAGAATGCTGAGGAGCATGAAGTGCAGAACCACTAGACTGAGGAACAGCTTCTACCCTGAGGCTGTTAGACTAATGAATCTCTAACCAGGAAAAATCACTGTGAAAAAACTGTAAAAAATCGCTGTAAAGTCAGTTGGTTGTTGATGTGTGCTGCTGACTATGCATGGTGCTGATCTCATGCTGCTGATTGTTTCGTGTTGCTGTGTTCATTGGTCCTCATCTGCTCGTGCCGACTCATGTTCATGCTGCTGTTGTTTTGGCGCATTGTTTTTGTACTATTAGTGCTTATTGTATTCTTAGTCTTGTGTATTCCTAGTTTAGTGAATGTAGTATATTCTTAGTTCATGACTCAGATCTTACTAATGATTTTCTTTCATAGTTTTGTCCCACCTCATGTACCACGTGTGGTGTGTATGACAAATAAATCTCTCTGAATCTCTGACTCAGGCACTTGACTTTATTCAGAACTGAAGCACTTTTAAAACCTGTAATCACATTCAAATTCAAGCATTTGTAAGGATTTCAAGCACCTGTACAAACCCTGTGTAAACGATTTTCAATTACAATTACACATAATTTTGACACAATATCTGCAAAACTGACTGAATTACAGTATAAATAAATTGTATTTTCTAAGGTTAGCTGAATCACAAAATTGGGCTGGCTTAAAAATAATTGATTGTAAATGTATCCAATTTGTGTGTGATTTATGAGCTACTTTTCTAACTCTACAGATGACGGTTACATGGTCAGAAACATAATTATTATTAGCCTTTTGGCAGTGGTGGATAATAACAAACACATCAAATGTGCTGTGGTGTTAGAAGCTTCATGGATCTCTGTCAGTGAGAAGACACGTCCTAGTTCTACTACGGTCGATGTGATTACAAGAAGAAATCCTAATAAACACGTGCACGTGATAGCTGTGTAAATCACCAACCATAATTGTGAAGTTGATTCTGAATTGGATGTTTGCATCCAACCAGAGGCGCTCTTTTTGTTTTCTCAAGTGAGGTTTCAACCAATCCTACTAGGGGAGGAGGAGAACATTTGCAAAAAGTCCATTTTGACGAGCAGCCAGCCCATCCAATCAGAAGAACCGTTGTCATTCAAACCAGCCAATGGGAGCCTCAGACTGCTGTCTCGCTCCAATCAGAGTTTGCGGGGCGGGGCTTGTTTTTGAAGACCCGCCTCTTTCATGTCGTGTGTTTGGTTGCACACAAGCTGCAGCTTCAGTTTGTTTAATTCACCATTTTGAGTCGTTCAGAGGAACAAAACAGGATATTTGTGTTTCGTGGACAGTAAGCGAAGCCCGTGTTGTTTTTCACTCGCCATCTTGGACGGTGGAGACGTGCGCCAGCCTCGCTCCTCTTGGTGTTTCACAGAGCGGGAATCCATTTATTCCCCCCCTCCCCGTGTGTTGCTTTTTCTTCTTCCCCCTCGCATCAGTGTTCCTGCAAAATGTCCAGACCCGTGAGGTAGGTGTGCTAATGTCTGCTCTCTGTAGGCGGAACGGCCGCGCTGCGGTTTACACCATGTTAGACTTGAGCCTCTCCTGTTAATTTCCTTAAAAAAATGAGCACGGGACGGGTAGTGAGCCTGCGTCCGTCCAACATGGACCCGGGTCGGTCTCCACCATGTCCAACATGAGGCTCACTGCTGGCTGCTAATGGAGGCCGAGCGGAGAATGTGTGGGGGGGTGGGTTCAGCTTCATTTGACTACATTTCAACACAATGAGAACATGGCTGCTCGTTCGTCCAGAGCAGGGCTACAGCTAAAGCCCTCCACAGAAAATGGAGCCCCCGGAGTGGCTGGCCTCGGGTCTGATGTAGTTACCGCGCACACTGGCCGGGCATGCCGTCGCCATTACAGGCCGCGGTGCTTCAACAGCTGCACGAGTCACTTTGTAGTGTTCATTCATTTTGATACAATGTTAAACAATAAGGTATGTTAGTGGTCAGATTAAAGGAGGGGAATGTGAGAAGCTACTACGTTTTCGACTGTAAATTAACCCTGCTGGCTGATGTCGGAGGAGGCGGGACCGTGCAGTGTTGCCAGATCTCGCGATAGAAACAAGCGACCAGCTCCATGAAAACACGCCCAACTGGCAACCCACCATGTTGTGAAAACAGTACTGTAGTCGTTTTTAAACAGTACAGTATAAACATACATTTATGATGGCATTACACATAAACAGCGAAATTATGCTTAACGCTTTGAATAACGTACTTTTCCATTCTAAAAAAATATATATACATTTTGTAACATTAATTCAACCGTTATTTATAATAATAATTTGTCACATTTGTCATCTGTGTAAGTTTCCCATACTTGACAGACGAAATTGGTCTTCTGCCTTTAACCCAACCACCACCAGGTGGTGCAGCGAGCAGCGTAGTCGCGCTCAGGGAACTGGAGAATTAGATGTGCACTCATAAGCCGTTTTCGCATTGGCCAGCCCTCCCCGGCTCTCCCCGCTTCTAACCCGGGTTCGGCATGTTCGCATTTACCTTTTCCGCCCGGGATCCACCGTTGTTCTGGAACCATCTCCACCGTGGTTCTATCGGGCCGAGCCCCACGGACCCAGTTTCACGTCATGTACTGCTCACATTTGATTCGTTGTTTGCAGCAGGGGCGGGACTCATTCAAACAACCTCAGCGCGAGGGTTGAATTTCATTCAAATTTAACTACAGAAACCCCTAAAACAATTGTTAGCTGAATTAGTTTTTCTGAGTTAAATTTTTGTTAATAACTGATCACAAATCAGCTTATGTTACAACGTAAATAACAACGAAGCGCGCACCCATTTCCGCCTTTCAGCGCGACTTGAATGTCATTAAAATATAACTAATATTGTCTAACTGTTGCGCGCAGCCAGGGTTTTAAAATATAACTAATAATCTCTAACTCCTTTGCGTAGCTAGAATGTTAAGAGCGGTGATTCCTTCATAAGCAACGTGAACTCCCAAAAAAACTATCCGCCGCTGTGGCTTATGCCGTTAATGCTATTGTATCTTGACCAGACGAAGCGGGTTCGCGTCCCACCTGGGACAAGGTTTTTTTTTACGTTTGTCTTTTATTGGAGTAAATAAAAAGGAGTTTGTTTGGTAAATAAAAACGAGTTTGTTTGGTAAAATGCTTAACAAAACTCCTTTTATTGGAGTAAATAAAAAGGAGTTTGTTTGGTAAATAATAAGGAGTTTGTTTGGTAAAATGCTTAACAAAACTCCTATTTATTTACTCCAATAAAAGACAAACGTCATAGATGTTAGACGGTTTCCTCCCACAGACCAAAAAACATGCTTGTTAGGCTGATTGGTGACTCTAAATTGACCCTAGGTGTGAGTGTGAGAGTGGATGGTGGTTTGGTGTGAGTGAGACAGGTCCCTCTTGTAAATGAGTCCCCGTGACTCAATGAGGCTAGCCTGTATAAATAAAGGTTGAATGAATGAAAAAAAAAAAAAAAACGTAAATTAAACCTTGTCCCAGGTGGGACGCGAACCTCTGCGGCAAATGCGTAATGAACGCGGGTGGCTCTGGGCCACCCAGGGACGAGCTGGACTGGGGAAGGCTGGCCAATGCGAAAACGGCTATAGACACCCCAAGGTGTGTAGTGGCCGTATTTTCCGGTCTATAAGTCACACCTTTTTGCCTAATTTACATTCCCTGCGACTTATTGAGCAGTGCGACATGTTTATGGATCTTCCCCCATATTTTTAGACCAATGTTTGGCTCAGATTAGGGATGCGCGATATAAAAGGTACACGGTATAAACGATAGAAATTTAGCCTACGATGGAGATCTGTCTTCTACCGGCTAACCGCAGAAAATCAGAGTTGTCCGATTTAATATTTACTTTTTTTTGTTTAAAACTGCAAAAGTGGTGTTGAAGTGTACAATCAGAGTTGTCAGAGTTAATAAATACCTTTTTTGTGTTGAAAACTGTGCGTAAGTGGTGTTAGTCTTTCCTTCGAGTGCTAAGTAGCGAAGCTATAAGCTAACTATGTCCGGCTTGCCGTAGTTTTGCCGTATCGGACGCATGCGCAAAACGTTACATTCTGTCGAAAGTTTTTTTTTTCTTTTTTCAAAAGTTAAAGTAAGCGTTGGTCAGCTTTAGAGAAACCGTTGGTTACGTATTGTAACCCCAGATTCTATGAATGCAGGCGTAGCCCTTTAAGCCACGCCCTAGTGGGTTTACCCTGCGCTTCGCGCCAATCACTGAAGACTTCTAGTCCACGCCCACCTGCCGTGGGCCCCGCCTCGGTCTGCTATTTAGTCTGCTGCTGCCTGAGAATCGACTCCCAAAAGGTAAAATTTTAGCCAATTGAGAACCAGGGAAGCCGAGGGGCTTAAAGGGGCTACACCTGCATTCATAGAATCTGGGGTTACAATACGTAACCGTTCTATCTCATGCAGGCTGCCGCCCTTTAAGCCACGCCCTAGTGGCCGGATATGGTCCATGCCTCACTGGGTCTGACTGGGACCAAACAACCTGGCAATCGCCACCCTCATTGAAGGTACTTAGCAGGTGAAATCTGATAACTGATGGTGAGGTAACAAGTAACCGAAGCAGTCAGAAGCAGGAAGCACACGTTCTACTGACTCTGCTTTACTGCATCACCCATCAATAAAGACAGAAACGACTGTCATTTAATCAATAATGGTATTGATAATGAAAAGTTTTTACTCCGTTGCAACCCTGAGAACAGAAAATGTCAAAGAGGAGCTGGAGACATCTCACAGATAAAAACGGGTAAAAGGAGTTACTGATGACCAGGAAGCTGCAGAGCAGATATCCTGTACCGACAGACCGTCGAACAAGGCTGTGGAAGTCACCATCCCTCGAGTGGAATGAGCTTTAATGCCCTCGGGAGGCTGTAGGCCAGCAGAACTGTAAGCCTGGGAGATGGCCTCACGCAACCAATGCGACAACCGCTGAGGGATTTGTATTTAGCCTCCAAAAAGATGGAAATCACCATCAAATAAACAAACTTCTCAACCCAATAATTCTCAGTCGGGTCATCTGGACACTTTCTTTTTTATAGAAACGTTTCACCCTCCATCCTCCATCCAGTTTCTATAAAAAGAAACTGTCCAGATGACCCGACTGAAAATTATTGGATTTGGTACGTGGATTATTGAGCATGAACTTTCTTGCCATAAAATTCTCAACTGTGTCAATATTAATAGTTTTAACTTTAAACATCTTTAAAATTTACAGCATTGAAATTCATAGTTAATTAAATAAAACTTTTGGGTGTTGTTATTTATAAGAAGCTGACATAGAAATCTCATGGAAATTACTTAAGAATAAAAATAACAAAATCAATTGCATTACTGTATAAAGTAAAATAGTTTTTGAATGACAAAGTTTTGAATATATTGAATAATGTAATGATTGTTCCATATTTAATCTGTTGTATTGAAGTTTGGGGAAAAGCATGTAAAACTATTACAAACCCTGTTTTTTTTGTTTTGTTTTTAAAGAGCTACAAGAATTATTAGTAGGAAGTGCTATGGTCACCCAACAAATATTTCATCAGTTTAAATTATTAAAATTTTATGATTTGGTTGAACATAGTATTTTACAAGTCATGTATAAAACTGAAAAAAAAATTACCCCCCAAATATTCAATTAAAATTTGTTTAAAGTTATTAAACCCTGAAGGGAATGTAAATGTTTGTAAAACCTCCATTTAGGACTAGTTTGAAGGAGCTGAGTTGTAAATCAGGAAACAGGATTGTGTTGACTTGATATCATCATAAACATTTCTAAAACTATTTATGTTTTAAAATATGATTAAATCAAAGTTGTTGGGAAGGTGTGGTGCAGGTGAAGTGAAGGTTGTTGTTTGTTTGTAGTTATTTTGTATTTTTTAAACAAGGGGCAGATATTAAAACACTATTTTCGTCTTTCTGCACATTTTCATTCAGTGTTTTTTTTCTTCTGATGAATTTGTTTTATTTTGAATTAAAAAAACATGCAGCGCTGCTGGGGCTGTTTGTTTACGTCGTAGTTTCAGGGAAACGTTGGCTCAAACTTTATTGTTCTTCATCTTCTGACTCTCATATTATATCGAGTGGAAACTCTTCAGATTAAACAAGTTAGATGTTCCCACCGCTAGTTAGAACGACTTTGTCACGTTTTGCAAAATAAAGAAACCGAGTAAGACTCGCTGCAGATGAGACCTGCAGTTTAACAAAACCGAACTACGTCCACACCTACGAATTAGTCTTTCCTCTCATCAGTGATGTCGTCTCTTTCTCTTCGCTTGTGAAACTTTGTTCAGTCACATTCTGACGGTCATGAGCACTCGTTTGACTCGTTTTGAAGCGAAAACTTAACGCGCTTTGGAGACTAGCTTAGCTTTTAGCCTGCTACCGCTAACGCCTGCTGCTGGACTGAGCGCTGCGTAACAACGACGTCACCACGCACGTTTTGTGTCACAGCTTTTTCTGTCCGGGCGGGTTGTTGAAGCAGCCGCTCCAACCCGAACAGAAACAGAAAAACGTTGTAAAATCCTATCGAAATATCGAAAATATGCTTAAACTTCATATCATCGTTATTGAATAAAAGTATATCGCGATATTTATCGTTATTGAATTATCGTCCAGCACTAGTCAGAATGACTGATACTCCCATTCTCTCACACTCTTTCCAGTAGTGTTGATAGCAGAGGAACTGGAGGGAAGCATAA
>JBBPBX010010127.1:0-16561 GCA_038048925.1 Garcialebias charrua | reverse complement strand
GACTCAGAGAGAAGAACAGGGTGCACTGTGAATTCTCTTGCGTCGCAAACGAATCCACTTCCGCCCCCCCCCTAAGCTGGTCCAGATTTTAGGCACCAGGTCCAGGTGTAACATCCAATCTCTGTCCAGAGGCCCCCCTGTCGACATGATGTTGGCACCTCTATTTGGCACACCTGGGATGTAAACAGCCCTCAGTGATCTGAGGTGAATGTCTGCCCAGCAGAGCAGCTCCCTGGCTGTTTTCAACAGCTGGTCTGAGCGAACCCCGCCCTCGCGGTTTAAGCTGCGGTTGTCATGTTGTCTGTGTGTATGAGGACATCCTGTTGATGAAGCATGTGCACAAAGTGTTTGAGAACCTCGTGTATTATTAATAACTCCAACAGGTTTATGTGGTAAGACGTGTCCACGTCTTGCCCACTGTCTGAGGTTGACATGCCCCACCCCCAAAGCGGAAAGAGACGCATCGGAAAAGACCGCCTTCCATGACGTGACTTTGCCCAGGGAAACCCCTCTGACAGAGTCCTGGGATTCCCCCAGAACACTAGGTCCGTCCTCACAGACGGGACTGTGAGCTGGCGCCTTTTGTGGCGTACAGGGTCTATTCTCTGACGAATAAACCACCTGTGTTCAATAAACCTAGTTTTACCACTGTGTGGCCGGCGGCCATCATTCCTAACAGCTGCATAATTGTGATTGCCGACACCGTGGTGTGTGGTTGGATGCGGTGGAGGAGTGACGTCAGCGAATCTGTTCTCTGGTTCGAGAGAACGTCTTTCATTGTTAATGAGCATAAGTTGACACCCAGAAAAGTATCTGTTGAGCTGGTGAAACAGAGCTTTTCTCCCAATTTATTGCGGAGCCTCAAACGGGTCAGATGACTCACCAGAATCTCTGTCTGTGTTGCTGCCTCCATTTTGGATCCAGACAGTAGCAACAGATCGTCGATGTAATACATGACTCGGAAGCCCCTTGAACGCAGCGTTTGTAACGCTGCTTCGATGACCTTCGTAAAGTCAGCGACGCAAGCGCGTATCCGAAGGGTAGGCGATTGAACTCGTAACAGGTTCCCTGAAAGGCAAACCTGAGGAACTTCCTGTGTTTTGGGACGATAAGCGTCTCTGAGATCGATTAGTACCATCCAGTCCTCTGACGTCACGTTCTCGAAAATGACGTTTCATAATGTAGTCGTTGAAAATAGACGAGGGTAAAATCGGTCTGAGATCCCCTGATTTCTTGGAAAACTAGGAAATATTTTTGAATAAAACCAGTTCTTTTTCGTCGTCCGGAGGAACCCCAGAAATGACGTATTTCGCCAAAAGTTCCTGTAGTTCCAATCTCGGCGCCGTACCCTTTGCAGGAGATGAGAGTCTCTTCTCCAAAACTCTGTTGAACCTGGGTGGCGTCATTACAAACTGCAGAGTGTAACCGTCGCGAACCAGACGCCGTAACCATTTGTTCAGAGAGCAAGTTTGCAGCTAAATCGCTCTGTGATCTGTCAAGGGGGCAGCCATCTTGTTCTGTTGCCTGAGTAGACATAACCTGGCCTCTACCGCCGCCAAGTGGACAGAGTCCGCGTTGTCCCAAGGGAGGTCGGTCTGAAAAGGGACGTTTACTGCACGTCGCCTCACGGGTGCAGCACTGACACACGTTTGAATCATGTGTGAATGAGAAACGTCTTCTTTAAGACGGGTCAGAGACATTACCTGTGGCTTGACTCGATGTTGAAGAAGACAGAAATGTCCTGGCTGGAACCAATGTGTCCAGGCTCATGAGAGTGTTAACTGTGTTAACAAGTGCAGATGTTTGTCTGACATGACTGTGCAGTGCATCGCTGTGTGCCTGCTGGTAGTCACGTACGCCTGTCCCCGTCTTCGTGTAGGGAGGCGGGGCTGGAGTGGTTACCGGGGGAACATCGAAACCACTCGTAGTCCAGTGTTAATTTTGACAGCTATTTTTAATTTAGTTTTAGTCTTAGTCATGTGACTAAAACATCATTTAGTTTTAGTCATTACTTAGTCATCAGAATTTTTTTTGTTTTAGTCTAATTTTAGTTGACAAATCAATGAAAACATTTAGTCGACTAAATCTACAGTCAATTAAGTCGACTAAGTTATACATAGTAAAAACTTTTCATCAATTCTCTGTAGTTACTAAAACAAAACAATGTTTTAACCATAATATTAATATTAATATGCAACATACAACAACAAATAAAACTTTTTTCAAACATTATTTGTCTAACCTTGCTTTTAACAGTAAAACTACAAGCAGTACTTGAATCCAGTGTTAATTTTGACAGCTATTTTTAATTTAGTTTTAGTCTTAGTCATGTGACTAAAACATCATTTAGTTTTAGTCATTACTTAGTCATCAGAATTTTTTTTGTTTTAGTCTAATTTTAGTCGACAAATCAATGAAAACATTTAGTCGATGAAAATAATTAGTCGACAAAATTAACACTGTCGTAGTCCGGCTTTGTTTGAAATAATTTGTTTTGTATGTACCGCACGGCACGAGACCTCGGAAAAGAGGCAACCAGCATGTCTGAATAACAAACACTGTTTTCAAAGTCAGAATCTTTATTATCAGTAAAACAAAAAAAACTGTTGAACTCATCCACTCCACTCCGTCACTTTTAAAAACATGTCTCCTTTAGCACTCTGGTTCTGGCTCGCCCATGAGGTCTGCTGGCGGCCCTGCCTCTGGAGCTCCCGGGCCGTTAGTAACAGGGCTTAAAGATCTCCGGCACCCAGACGGATTTCCGGCTTTTGACCAAACTGTAAAAAAAAAAAAAAACTGCTCGCGCGGCTTCACAGGAGTAGGAGTCCGTTCATGTGTGCGCGCGTGTGTTTTTGAAGCGTGCAGCTCTTGTTTGGCTGCACTGCGTGTGCAGCGAATCAAAGCCCCCCCTCCCCCGCACACACACAGCCAATGTTCCCTCGCTGCCCGGACATTCTCTGCGCACAATAAAATCTTTGCGCGCATCCAAATTAACTCGACAGCCTGCCGGTCGCCTCAACTTAAAATGATCGATGGACAGCGATTACATCCAATCACATTGAAGCTCACGTTGTTTTGACCAATCAAAATCCGGAAGGCGGGTCTTACAAGCAAGCAAGTTTGTCTGCAGCTTCAGTCAGATCATGCAGAAGTCACGGAGTTTGTCACACCGGGCAGGTACGTGGGTCAATTAGTGTTAAAACTACAGATTTTAAATCTCGTTGTTAGGTCAAGTAAAATCAGAGGTATGATAAATAATCCACACCACGTCTTTTATCTGAATAAAGTCAAATATCAACCGCGAGAAGCTGCACACTCGCACACACATGCACATACACACCGCTGAACACAAACTGTAAACAATCCCCGTCCTTTCTGAAGGAGGAAGTTATTTGTCAAGCACCAAATCTGTAGGAAAAATAAGAAAAAGATGCAGAAGCTGAACGGAGGTCAGTGCACGATAAAGTCACGTGATAAAGTCAGTGAGAGCGGGGTGATGAAGAGGAAGATCGTTAGAAGAGGAAGAGCAGAACCAGGCCAGGTGTGCAGAGGAGCAGGTCCAGAACCAAGCATCAGTTCCTGAGCTCTGCAGATGTTGACCCAGGGACCAAGGAGGAAAATACACTTTTTAAAAACTTACAGTAAAATAAATATTTTGTCAATAAAAAAATAATACAGTAATGTGGAGATTTTAAACAAAAACCCTACAAGCATTAAAATAAAAATCATCTAAATTAGATACTGTATATTTATTAAAAGTGTAATACTGTCCTGAGTTTTTGCATAGTAGTTTTTGCATAGTATTAGTATGAAAGTATGAAAAGTTACACCAACACTAAAACACTAAACATTTAATAAACATAAGCATAAAATGAAATAATAAAAATTATTCATTCAGCTGGGAGTTGCAAAATCACTTATATTGAAAGCAAACTCATGGAAGTTGCTGCTGTAATCTGATTGTTTTAATAAGCCATGTAACTTTCTATGATCCCAGATTTATAACAGGTGTGTGGATAGTGCGCACATCCTGTTGCTCATAGTGGTCCTCTGTGTGCTCAGAGAGCTTGTGTGTATGCTCAGACACATGAAAAATTAGAGGGAACATTGCACACAGCTGAACATAAACAATCCCCCTCCCCCCCTCCTTTCTGACGGAGGCTTTCTAAACTAATTATTGAATCAAGTTACTTACTGGTATGTAGGTAAACATAGATGTTTAACCCTTTAAAATACACCAGAATACAGGAAATGGCATCTACTTTATTCCAAATTTTCTGGGGGAGGACCCCCAGACCCCCCCATGCTTCTGATGCCATACTGGTAAGACATTTTCCATCAGAGTTTTAACAGTCTGTGCTCACAAACATTTTCACTGCACAGAAACATCTGTGTGTTAATGCTGGAGATGACTCCAGCTTGCTGGGAGTCCTAACACCAGCTCTGTGGAACTTCCCTTTAGATTGTGATACAGTATTGAGTATTCTAAATTTATTGCAGATGAATTCACTGAACTGTGTCTGTTCAATGTGGCGTTGAGTCTTTTTTTGAGTTGTTTTTGCTGCAGGGCAGTTCTCTGGGGCACATATTTTTACATTAAGTTCAGATACATTGAAACCTCATGTAAGTCATTGTTACTTGAAGCTGAATTGTTTAAAAACAGTTAATTGCACTTTTCAGAGAGCATTTTTAATAAACGTTGGCAAAATGTTACGATTTTATTTTATCAACAAAACAAAAAAGTTTCAGGCTCAGGATTTTTTTTCACTTTAAGCCCTGTAGTAATAGTGAGCCGGTTGTCCTCTGGACGGAGCTAGTCTGCGGCATAGCGAAGGTCTATGACGGGGATGAAATTCTCTGCACGCTGCGGTTTTTTCTCACCTGCTCGAGCGCGTCTGTGGATGAGCGTAACTGCTCAAACACGGTCTGGTAGTGCTCACTGAACAGACCCTGTGTTGAGATCGGCCCCTGACGTTAAAACTTCCTCCGTGACGGAGGGGGGCAGTCTGAGCAGACTTGTCGTTGGAGCAGCGTGGACCACGCCGTGATCCGAGCAGAGCAGATCGCAGTGCCCCGCACAGGTTGGTGATCGCGTCGAGAGCTGCTCCAGCCTTCTCGTGTGTCGACTCCCGCCCGACTTCGAGCGCCAGGAGCGTGATGTTATTTACCGCGCACCAACCTGAGAAGCACACCTGTGGATACGTTCCTGCATCTTTGTGGCGAACTGATCTGCAGGTGCGGGCGGTGTGGCGGGCTTCCCCACATGTTTTGCTGCCTCCAGTCCAAAAACCCGCGGACGAGCTCTGCTCCACTCTCTGCCTACAGCAGGGAGAGGATATCCGAGCACGGCCAGAGTATCTGCGCCTGGTTCACCAGCATCGCAGTGAAAAGTCCAGCCAGGAGCGGCGTTGAGGACGCCTGTGTGGTGCCTTCAGGGACCGTCATGGTGCACGTACCCGCTGCCCACCTGATGATGTCGGGCAACACGTTGGCCAGGTTGATGTGAGGACCCTGCTCGACCGTGTCGGGCTCCGGCTGTCCCTCACCTTCAGGAGATGGTGCCTTGCTGCTACATGACTCCTCCGAGTCAAAGCTTGCGGGTCACTGGGTCCAGATCTGCTGGTGGGCAGGCTGGTACCTGCGCTTTGGTCGTGGGGGCCATGCCGACCACGGCTTCTCCCTCGGTGGGGGGTAGGGTCGGTTCTACGCACTTCAGAGAAGTGGGGCAACACGACGGCTAGCACCTTACATTTGGGGAATGAAGGGTGAGACCGGACCTGAACCCCCAGCGGGGGACAGGTCGGCCTCGCTAGCTACCCCCGTGGACGTGTAATCCCCCTTCTCCAGGAACCACAGGGAGGGGGAAGCGACCACCATCGGCTGAGCATCCGTTGCCATTCGGCCAACAAGGTCGAACCGGCGCTCCTTCTAGTCCTCAGACAGGAGTTGGCAGGCGAGACACTCCGGGTGCTGAACCATTGCCTACTGTGCATGTTCCAGTCCAAGGCACATCTCGCAAGCAAGATGCTTGTCGGCCTGCAGCATGAAGCCGGGTTTGCATCCTGTGCATTTCTTAAGGATCTTCTGGAATCCATCGTAGAAAGAAATCTTCTGAATCATGTGGCGTGGAAATTTTTAGGGAGTCGATTCTCGGTCAGCAGCAGACTAAATAGCAGACCGAGGCGGGGCCCACAGCAGGTGGTCGTAGTCTAGAAGTCTTCAGTGATTGGCGCGAAGCGCAGGGTAAACCCACTAGGGCGTGGCCTAAAGGGCGGCAGCTTGCATGAGATAGAACTGCCCTCTGATCTGTGAACAGAACGCTGTGTTGTGTGATTTTACTGCGAGACCCTCTGGTCAAAGCCACAGAGGAAACTGGTTGCCTTGTCAGCTCTCCTCAAAGCTGAAGGAGATACCCACTAATGCCTGTTACCCACTGCCCCCTTTGTCGAGCGGCCGAAGCGGCCGGATAACACCGGTTTACATTCAAAGTCTATGGAGGAGACGCGTGGAGTCACGGCGAACAAGGAAGCGGCGCGATTCAAGTGATCGAAGCGGCGCGGGGGCAGCCTGCACACGCACGCGCGCGTCGCCGTCGAGCCGCCGACGTCCCAAATGTTGATCTCTGGCGGCTCGACGCATCCGGCAAACAGTCGGGAGAGCCTCGCTATCTGATTACACAACCACAACGGGACTTTTTTCGGACTTTTTAAACTCACCGGATCGAGCCTCCAGGAATTGGAACCAAACTCCGGTAAGAAACGTGGCATTTTTACAGTTGCTGCTGACAGGCTGCTGTCCTCTCCAGTGTAGATCACCCCAAACATAAAAAAAAGTTTTAATCTCATCGAAGACCGTCGGAGGTGCAGTTAAAACAACAACTGAACCCGGAAAACAAGCCAGAGACCCCTCCCTCTGCTACCCCCTAGTGTACGTCATCAGACGGTGTTCAGTGGTTCAGTGGGACCGTGACCAGCGGCCAAAAGGGGTCGGCAGGCGCGTTTCGAGTTGTGCAGTGGGTAACCGGCATAAGAGGGTTGGAGGGTGAAGTGTTTCAGTGTAAAATGCTGCTTTGTTACTTGGAAACTGTTAAGAGTTCACAACATATTCTTTAGTTTAAAACTTATGGCTAAAACTACACAAGATATATTTTGCACTGTTTTGCACTACAAGAAAGAAGCCTAATGCTTGAGTTGTTAATTATTTAAAAACTCTCTTGACCTAGTAGTGAAATTATCTTAATAAAGATTATTTTGTGGTATAGCAGTTTTCAAAATAAATTATGGCAAAAGGACACCCTATGCTTTTTTTTTTCATTCCTATTGCAAGTTTTATACCAAAAACATATCGCAATATATATCGTTATCGCCACCCTTCACAATACATATTGTGATATGAATTTTAGGCCATGTCGCACATTCCTAGCTCAGATATGACCGTTTTTCATTTTGGCAACAAAAAAAAAATGTTGCAGTACCACTTGTGTCTGCTAGGGTACACCGACCGTTCCTAGCTCATGTGTCCGACAGCAGCCTCTTCTGCTCGGACTCACTCTGTCGCTGCCCGGCCTGCTCTCTGGAGGTATGAACTACTCTTATGGTGTGGTCACACCGAGCAGCGTTTTTACCTCCAAAGCTTCCAGCCTCCATGTAAAGTCAATGGTGGACGCACTGAGGCACCTCCTGGCGTCAGGTCGCGTGCGTGTTGAGCGTGCTGAGTAGCGTTTTTTCGTGCACGTGAACCGGCTTCCACCTCCAAACCGAGCATTCAACATGTTGAAGATTTCGCGGTTCAAACTTTCAAACGCCGCTCAACTCCACCTGATTGGTTGGTGTGTCAACCAATCAGGGAGAGTCGGGGGGCAGAAGAGAGGGGGCAGTGGGAGAGTCCCTATGTGACGCGGAAACGAGGGTGCGCGCGCACTATGTGACGTATTGTTTGTCGGAAAAAAAAAGAAAAGACTCGCGAGCTCGTGGACTATGGAAGAGAAACTCATTGTAGCTGTGTGTTCGCGACAATTCCTTCACGACCAGTCAAGTCTGCTCGACAGAGACGGAAATAAAAGGCTCCTCGCCTGGCGGAGTGCACTCTGTATACCGGTAAGCTCCTCCCACACCCCGTCGCCACAGCAACGAAGCCGCCGCAACACTACAGTTTGGACAACACTGGGTAGCGCGTCCACTTCCGTGCGTGAGGAGCGTTTTCGGAGGTAAAAACGCTGCTCGGTGTGACCACACCATTAGCTCAGTGTTTGACTGTTAGCAAAATAGCTCATGAACCACAGGACAGATTTTGATGAAACTTACAGAAAGTAATCGCTGGATGGACATTTACAACTGATAAGCTTTAGGAGATGTTTGAGCTAAAATTCGATTTATTTATAATTTATTTCGTCTGCTTCATTTTGCCATGTTTTAACCGTCATTTATTAAGAAAAGTTCAGCTGAGACACACTTTTACTATAATGTCAGCAAACAAATATATTTTTGAAGGTGTTTATCTTGTTAAATTTTAAAGACATGAAGGTTTTCGCAGCGCGCGCACGTTTGGAAGACCGTCAAAGCGAAACAATTTAAATCCAGCTGATTTGACCATTACGTGCATTTATTAAGTAAAAGTTCAGCTCAGATACCTTTTACTATAATGTCAGCAAACAATTTTTTTTAGGTGTTTACCGTATTTTTCCGCCTGATAAGTTTCACCTCTCTGAAAGTTGCTTTGTCCAATGATTGGCAATAAATTGGAAAAATCCATAAACATGTTGCACCTTTATTTAAGTCACATCTATTATGCGTCACCCCTACGCGTCGCGTCAGCGCCTCATTTGCCCTGCTCATTTGCCCTTCCAAAACAGTCTTGTGCGCTACGAAAATAAATTATAAATAAATCGAATTTTATCTCAAATGTTTTGTACAGGGCAACAGTTTGTACATTAAACCCCATATAATTACACTCTGTAAGCCTAAAAAATATCCATCGAGTGGTTTAAGAGCTGTTTATCTCAAACAGTAGGTATCTGTTCATGGAGCTAACTGCTAACAGCTAAAAGAGCGATCTTTTTTTATAGCTCTAAATATCTTCTGCAGCTAACAGTTTGTAAATGACCACCAAATAATTACACTCTGTAAGTTTCAAGAAAATCTCCGGTGTGGTTTATGAGTTATCCTGCTAAAAAAAAACAGCTAACGTCACAGCTAATAGTAGCTACCTCCAGAGCAGGAGGTTGAGCAGCGACAGAGCAGTCCAAGCAGAGGAGGCTTTTTTCGGACACATGAGCTAGAAACGGTCGGTGTACTCCTCTGGAAGTGTCCCCCTAGCGGGCAAAAGTGGTACTGCACCATTTTTTGCCCAAAATGAAAAACGGCGATATCAGAGCCAAAAATGGGTCTAAAAATATGGGGAAAAATCTATAAAAAAAAAAAACGCTTTGGCGTATAAGCCGTAGGGCATTCAAATTATTAAAAGAACAGCGTTTTATCTGCCGAAAAGTACGGTACGCAACGCGTCAGCGATGACGCATAATACCGGTAGATGCGACGTATACGGAGGTGCGACACGTTTATGGATTTTTCCACTTCGTTGGACATAATTAGACTAATGTGACATATACGGCGGTGCGACTTTTAAGGCGGAAAGTATAGTTGATTTTTTTTATGCATTTATTTTTGCACAGTTACAACTGTTAAAGCTGCACTATGTAACTTTGTAATGCAGTCTGTAACTTTTCTAACAATATATTTTTAACATATCTCTTCACTCTGTCACTATCTACTGACAGACTGATGTTAGACAAAGTAATCTCTGAAAAAAACTAGGGATGCACCGATAAATCGGCCAGCCGATCGATCGGCCCCGATTTCCTTAATTTGGGGAGATCGGTGATCGGCCGATCTTTAAATGAGAAGCCGATTTTATCTACCGATCTCATCTGCCTCCGCAAAGGTCGTAAAATCATGAAAATTTAGGGTGCTTTTTGACCTTTTAACACCTGAAAATCGATATCGGCCAAAATCGGAATCGGCAGTTCAGACTTTCTAAAAATCGGTGATCGGTGATCGGCCAGAAAATTGAAATCGGTGCACCCCTAAAAAAAACTATAGTCCCCTTGCTTCTCTATCAGCATTTATAAAAACACTAAAAACACAGAGTGACCCGTCCTTAACCAGCCAATAAAAACAGAGTTTGTAACCAGCCAATAAAAACAGAGCTTGAATTTGAATCAGCCAATAAAAACAGAGCTTGAATTTGAATTTCAGCAGAGCCTCCCCCTCAGAGCCATATATGGCTCTGAGGGGGAGGGATCAGAATGCTTTGCCTGTTGAAAATATTTCTAAGTTCTGCACTCTACAGAAAGTTACACATAGCACCTTTAATAAATGTGCCTGTGTGACAATTGGGACAAAACTTTGACTCAAATATATATTTTTTGTTATTACTTTATGGGAAGAAAAAATATTGAGATATATACAGTATATCGCGTTTTGTTAAAAAAAAAAAAGAAATAAATCATCCAGATATTAATTTTGGTCCATATCGCCCAACCTTAATTACCACTAGGGGTGTAACGAGATCTCGTTGTACAAGATCTCGCGATATTAAACTCCCGCGATATCTCTCGTTGAGAGGTAACGTTGTCTAATGCTAGCAGAGCCCCTAGCAAGTCAGCGTCACGGACAGCATGGCTTCGCCGGATGAAGTTGCTATAGAAGACGCCCCAACTACTGATGGAGGGTCCCGGTGCCGCAGACGCCTCTACATTGATGGAGGGTCCCGGCGCTGCCGACGCTGCCCCGGATGTAAAGACACACTTGTGTAAACACCGGTGTGACCGGTGTTGCCAGATAGAGTCCCACCCACCCAAAGCACTCTTTACCCGCAAAAGTCAGAAGGAAAATCGCGGTGAACCGCCCAATCTGGCAACACTGGTGACGGCTGCAGATTCAGTGCTGATGCGGAAATTTAGCGCACGCATTAGTTAATATTTATGTTCAATTTTTGGAAAGTCCTGCGTGAATATCTATTTTTTTAAACAAAGTTGAACGTTCTAAGGTCTAAGGAGATTCAATCAGTAAAATGAAGACATCAGTTGAGTTTGTAATACATGTTAAAACAGAATAAAAGCCTTTTTGCGGCATAAAACCGATCTTTGAAGTTTTCTTGAACTAATATTAAAATCTCGTTCTCGCGAACTCTGTAATTTGTCTCGTCTCGAGAGTTTTATGTATCGTTACACCCCTAATTACCACACAACACCAAGATGTTTAACACTGGACTCTGTATTATCAAAACGGATTATACACTCTCCACACGCTCGTGTGCTCATTCAATTTGCACTAATTTTTACATTTGCACTACTGTTTATATTACATTACTGTCTATTAGGGGTGTAACGATACACAAAACTCACGAGACGAGACGAGAAAATCACAGATCTCGCGAGAACGAGACGAGATTTTAACATTAGTTCAAGAAAACTTCAAAGATCGGTTTTATGCCGCAAAAAGGCTTTTATTCTGTTTTAACATGTATTACAAACCCAACTGATGTCTTCATTTTACTGATTGAATCTCCTTAGACCTTAGAACGTTCAACTTTTTTTTTTTTTTTTTTTTTTTTTTTTTTTCCATTTATAGATGGCCTCCCTTCACACCTTATAGCCATCCTCTCACTCCAATATGTATTTTTTTTTTTTAATAGAGAGAAAGAAAGAAAAGAGAAAGTGAGACAACAAAACAACAATTGTCCACAGAAAGAGCACAAGGCAAACACACCAAACCTCCGTCCACAATCCTGCAAAGCACATGACAGAACACAACAACGAAACATACAAGCATAAAGACTGATAATATTCATGACCTTGCAAAGATTTCTATAAATACACATACCCATACCTACAAATATATATACAATATACATACATATATATTTATATTCATTTATATACCCATCTACATACATCTACTATACATCCCTGCATCCATTTGTGTGTGGTTGTGAGCATGCATAAGTGAATAAGGTTCCTCCAATAGAACATTTAGTAGCGACTGTGAAGCATCAGAGACCCGTCCCCCCAAAGCCCGAGACAGACGAAGGGGCGATCAAAGCCCAAGACCCCAGGAAGGACCCCGAGCCCAGAGTCCCCAGGACCACCCGAACAGGACGAGCCACTCGTCCACTCCCCAGATCCGACCAAGTGGAAGAACCGGACGAACCCCACCAGGGACCACACACAATGACCCCCCGGGGTCAACAGCGACAATACACAGGCCCCCGCCGGAGCCCGCTGCACCGACGTAGCCCCAGGGCCGGTCACCGAGGCTCGGGCACCGGGGCCGCCCATCCCTCAGGTCCAGACCCGAACGTTCAACTTTGTTAAAAAAAAAATAGATATTCACGCAGGACTTTCCAAAAATTGAACATAAATATCCGCATCAGCGCTGAATCTGCAGCCGTCACTCACCAGTGTTGCCAGATTGGGCGGTTCACCGCGATTTTCCTTCTGACTTTTGCGGGTAAAGAGTGCTTTGGGTGGGTGGGACTCTATCTGGCAACACCGGTCACACCGGTGTTTACACGCGTGTCTTTACATTCGGGGCAGCGTCGGCAGCGCCGGGACCCTCCATCAATGTAGAGGCGTCTGCGGGCGGCACCGGGACCCTCCATCAGTAGTTGGGGCGTCTTCTATAGCAACTTCATCCGGCGAAGCCATGCTGTCCGTGACGCTGACTTGCTAGGGGCTCTGCTAGCGCTAGCATTAGCATCTCGCGAGACAACGTTACCTCTCAACGAGAGATATCGCGGGAGTTTAATATCGCGAGATCTCGTACAACGAGATCTCGTTACATGCCTACTGTCTATATTGGTGTGGGATCAGCTCTGTTCTTCCAGCGGCGTCCCACAGGGACCACTTCTGTCACCTCTCTGTCATCTCACTTATTTTGACCTGGGAGAGGACGCTGGCGTGATGTCGTGATGTTCGCCGTTTCTCCACGTTGAAAAGTTGTTTTACTGTTGCTTTTTTTTTGGGACATTTATCTGGACTTCTTGTTCAGTGGTTTTTTTAATCAAGGACTTTACGGACAGCTTGGTTAGTACTTCCTAACCGGAATATTGGGCTGTCTGCCTCCTGTCAAACTCCAGCACAAACCTTGCACAAACTTTGCTTGGAGAACTACTTGGCTGCAGTTTTTGTTTTGCTTACCTGCTGCTTCTGTCAACCTCCTGTGTCGTCTGGACCGTTCTGGACTTTCTCCTGTGCTCCTCTTCAAGTTATGCTCATTCAAGTTACATCTCACTGCTTCTTGTTTATTTCTCTCGGAGCCGTGGGTCTGCTGTTAGCGGCTAGCTCTGTGCTAGCTCCCCCCGGTTTGGCTGGTGTGATGTTGACCTACTCCGCTTCGCAGCTGCTTGGACTTAACAACTGCTCCATTCCACCTTCTGTTTCCATCATCAAACAACTGGGACTTCTGCGTAGACCTCGTTACATCCATAGAGGCTCTCGAAAGAAATCCGTTTATTCTCGCTCTGAATTGATTCCGTCCGGGAGACGTGTCGCACCTCAACTACGTCATCAGAACGCTGCGTCTGTAGTCCCTTGTAGTCCGCAGCGCACGAGGTGGCAAGGAAAACGTGGAGTGGACTTCAGTCTGCTTAAACCGGTTCAAAAAGCTCCTACACCAACTAGCATTAAAATAGAACTTTTCAATGTACAATCACTATCCAATAAATCATGTCTAATTCATGATCACATTCTGGAGAAAAACTTGGACCTCATGTGCCTCACAGAAACTTGGCATCAACCAGACGTGTTCAGTTCTCTGAATGAAGCTTGTCCCTCTGGATACAGTTATCTGCAGAGAGCCCGCTGCACTGGCCGCGGTGGTGGTCTGGCTGTAATCTACCGCAGTAATTTAAAATTGTCACATCTGTCTTCTCATAATTTTTCTTCTTTTGAATGTTTGGCCTTCAACTTCAAAGCCCCACTCCTGATGAACGTTATATTGATTTATAGACCTCCCAAACCACATGTTTCATTTAACTCAGAAATGCATGACCTCCTCACTTTTTTCTGCACCTCCCCTGTAAAAACTATTTTTCTTGGCGATCTAAATATCCACATGGACAATTCCTCTTCCCCTCTGGCTACAGATTTTAAGTCTCTTTTGGAATCTCTCAACCTCACCCAACATGTGGACGCCCCTACGCACAACAGGGGGCATACTCTGGATTTGGTGATTACAGACACTGTACTCAATAACTTGTCTGTATATGACCTGGGTGTCTCAGACCACAGGGTCATCTCCCTGGAAGTGCCTTCAACTTCGCCTGCTTCTAACCCAAAACGACCTATCCAGTTCCGTGACTATAAAAACATTTCCCCTGATGTTTTGTCTGCTGATCTTCACGCCCTGACCGCTGTCAATCACTCATCTGCAGATGACTCTGTGGATTACTACAACCAATCTCTCCAGGAGCTTCTGGACCTACATGCTCCCTTGAAGTCAAGACTGGTGTCTTTCTCCCGTTCAGCCCCTTGGTACACTGATGAGCTGCGCAGGATGAAGGCAACTGGCCGTGCTATCGAGAGACGTGTAAAATCATCTGGTCTCTCGGTACATAAGCAAGCGTACAAAGAACATCAGAAAGCGTACGCCTATTCTCTTAAAGAAGCACGCTCCAAATATTATTCCAACATCATCAACACCTGCCCTGGAAACTCTAAACAGCTCTTCTCCACAATAACTCATCTGCTTAATCCCATTAAACAAACTCATGAGGACTCTGTTCAAAAATGCAACCTGTTCCTCTCATCATTTAAAAACAAAGTTGACACTATCAGATCTCAGCTCCACAACCTCCCTGATCTTAGTGTGCCATCTACCCGTCTGCTTTCTGGGACCCTGAGCAGCTTTGATGAAGTCGTTCAGAGTGAGGTGGAGACCATCCTCAAGAAAATGAAGCCTTCATCCTGCGCCCTGGATCCCTTCCCCTCGTCTCTCATAAAATCCAATCACTCTGCAATAAGCCCATTAATCACACAAATAATAAACAAGTCTCTACAATCTGGTCATGTTCCATTGCCTCTAAAAACTGCCATCATTAGGCCTCTTCTGAAAAAATCTAATTTGGATCCCGACATTTTTTCTAATTACCGCCCAATTTCCCACCTCCCATTTCTGTCCAAAGTGCTGGAGAAAGCAGTTGCTGCTCAGCTGCAGGACCACCTACAGCAACACTCTCTGTATGAGAAGTTCCAGTCTGGATTCAGAGCAGCTCACAGTACTGAGACTGCACTGCTGAGAGTAACAAATGATGTCCTCATGGCTGCTGACACTGGTTCTCCCTCCATCCTTGTCCTCCTTGACCTCACTGCAGCCTTCGACACTGTGGACCATAGTATCCTCCTCCACCGTCTTCATGTGGAGGTCGGTCTCTGTGACATTGTCCTGGACTGGTTCAATTCTTTCCTGTGTTAGCCTTGGCAATGCCACTTCCCAGACAGTCGGTGTCTCCTGTGGTGTCCCTCAGGGGTCAGTTCTGGGGCCACTGCTGTTTTCCCTCTACATGCTGCCTTTAGGTCAAATTATTAATCAGTTCAACATTTCTTTTCACTGCTATGCCGACGACACACAGCCATCATCCCTATCTCCGTCTTCACTCACTGTTCTCTCTGCCTGCCTGGAGGAAATAAAGGCATGGATGAATCAGAACTTTCTTCAATTAAAGTGTATCTTTCACTTTAAACACATGTTGTTGCCTTTTCAACCTAACATGTCTAAAACTCCAATTTTCATCAAAAATACGGATCATATCTCAAAATAAAATGTGCTACTACTACCTTTTTTGTCTTCCCTCGCTACTCTGTCTAAAAATAGTGCTCTCAGCGGTAAACCGGAAGTGACATCACAGGAGGGGAACGTTTGTGCTTTAGCTAAGAAAGATATGGGATTGCACCAGGAGGAGGCGACAGATTACAAAGTTGTTTTGACATAAGTATGTCATCTCTGACTATTACATCAAATATCTAGCCAAATAACTTCTAGATATATACTACCTAAAGCAAAAAATGGTTTATATTTACATATAGCCTAAATATAGAGATACAGCATTAATTACACCACTGATGGATTTAACTACTTTAGCCTTAGCTCCCTAAACAATTACTTTTTCCATCCTAAACCACTCAGTGGACACTTTTTCTGCTTTCAGAGTTAATTATACAGGGCTTTTTTACTAAACGATTGCCTGTATAGCACATTTGAGATGAAATTCGATTTTTTTATTCATTTTTGAAGACATGCAACAAGGTCGCGCTAGCATAAAATTAGCATCGTTTTTACTTCCATCTAAAGTCATTCATATCTCCTAAAACCACTCAATGTATATTTCTCCTGCTTTCAGAGTGTAATTATACATGAGTTTTCTACTAAACGATTGCTTGTATAGCACATTTGAGATGAAATTCGATTTTTTATTCATTTTTGAAGACATGCAACAAGGTCGCGCTAGCATAAAATTAGCATCGTTTTTACTTCCATCTAAAGTCATTCATATCTCCTAAAAC
>JBBPBX010010126.1:12708-50629 GCA_038048925.1 Garcialebias charrua | reverse complement strand
AACAAAAACGGCTGTCGTTGTGAGATTTTTGTGAAAATCAAAACAAAGGACGCCTCATGTGTGTTATTTTAACCTTGCAGATTAAAACAAAACAGGGACAGAGAGCTAGTTGTGCACAGAATTGATGACAAAGGTGTCAAATTTTATCAACAACAGACATGTCTGTATTAAATCTGTGTAACTGTTCTGCCATCAACATTTGATTATATGTGAAAATCAAATGAAAAGTGTGCTGTGAGGACAATATTTCAAAATGTTACCCGTTTAAAACAGGAACATTCAACATGTACACATTACAGGAAGACTGCGTCTTCTAATGTAACCAGCAGGGGGCACAGCGCTGGAAGTGAGTTTATCACAGCGACTGTAAATTCTCTATCTGACCTCTATAGAGGCGCTGTTATCACCAGCGAGCGAAGCTGCAGTTTTAGCCCACAGACATCTAACACGGATGAAAAGCATCAAGCAGACAGACCCAAAGCGTTACGTGGTACAGCTTCAGAGCCCCAGGCTCACAAAAACGAAATCATGTGAGCAAAATCGGTTGAACTGTGAAACCTTTTAAACTGCGTTTAAAAGAAATAAGGTCGGTCCTCATAAAACCGGCAAAATCGGTGTCACGTGACCTGGTCACATGGCGATCGGCAGTCAACAGAGCAACAGACTCAATCCACCCATCAAAATCACAAAAACACCGCGTTTAAACAGTCTTTTCAATGACAGTAATGGACAAACAAGCCTGAAACGTGTCTGGGACAAGCAGCAGCAAGTGAAATTTGACGAGGAGCGGGGGCTTCACCCACTGCGCAAGCGTCAACACTTACAGCGTAATCGACCAATCACAGCGAAGACAGAACTGTAGTTCTAAAACCCAAGTGTTCATGGGAAATTGTGTCTTCCAAACCTAACGCCACCCACTAGTGACGTGCCGTTCGAGCGGTGTGTTCACGGACCTGCGGTCTTTTGAACTCTAGCGAGGAACGGACTTTTCAACGTTCTAAAACAGTCATAAATATCGCAAAACACCGCGGTTAAGCCAGTCTTCGACGATATCACGCGCATAGAACTCAAACAACACAAATAAACCGTCAGAAATGTGTACAAAAATGAATCTGACAATCAGAGTCTACAGAAACCAACGTTCTTGAACGCGACACACAATGGACCAATCACAGCGTTTTAAGCAGCCATCTTGTCTCTCGGTACCGATTAGCTTAGCCCGATCCAAAGTACTGGACTCTCTTCCACAAAATAAACGTATTTTTACACCGCAGAAAATACTGTCAATGAGCTAAAACACATCCAAACTAACTCTCACGCCCCCAGGGGAGGCAGCACGCAAACTGTGTACAACGACGGACTTTACGTCAAACGGAACCGGATCTCGGTCCGGCCCAAAGCGAAGTGGGTTTTTCCCGAACCTCGGCAACACACGTTGTAACAGAAAAAGGCACTTAATGGAGCAGCATATGTGTGAAACAGACCTTCAACAATAAATCGCAGATGTAATAGAATGAAACAGGATCGTGACACGGCGGTCACAACAATGAAAAATGCATGCAGCCTCGCGACACGTAATGAAACGTCTCACAAACACAGACACAACACTTATCACTCACCCGCTCCAAGCATACGTTCAAATGTGAATGAAAAAATAATTCTAACGGGAAAATAATCCAGACAATGCCACGATTAGCAACTCCCGGACACTCCACCAGCCAAAACTATTCTTATAAGCCCAAAACCAGGATGCAAAACTAAGCCAACAACACCGCAACAATAATGCTACACAAAACAACTTAATAATCGTTCTAGGAACTCGGACGAGGCCACCAATTGTAATAGAATAATGATGCTTGTAAGGTATTTAAACACTTACTGAGCCACCATTATTGGAGATGCGCAGTTTAGCAGACTTTAATCTTGCACAAACTGCCACCAAATGCGCGAGTTCTTCCTTTTTCCGATACTAAATTGTTTTTACTGTGATTAGACAAAATGTAATTTCACAAGAGGCTCAACTTATGTTGGTCTACCAGAAAAATAGACCTTTTATTGAAACTATCACAAAAATTACATTAAACATTTGTATCGATATTAGCTCTGATTTAATAACTACGTTGACAAGAATTCAAATTAAAACAAACAGACAGTTGGACCTTTCTGTTGGCACATTACTTAAAGTTTACCATGATGAAAACAAACATAAGGAGGAGTTTAAGGAGGAAAGATAAAAGATTGAAATGAAATGGTTGAATCTTATCTTGAGATGTTAACCAGAGATAGCACCCTCTGCTCGGTTTCGGCTGGACGTCCGTCCCGTGATGAAACGCTTTTACCTTCGTGAAGATGATCCTGTCTCGACTCCGGTAAATTAGTCAAGCCAGACGTGCATGCTGCTGCGTTTTACAGGCGACCACTTTCATCTTGCCACGGTCTCGAGACCGTCTGCTTCGGCCTCCCAGAGTGATGCCTGGTTCTGGTTTTGTTCAAGATAACTTCCAGAAAGAGTGTCACCGCTTGGAGCTGTGACACTCGAAGGGGTTCACAGCTGACGTGCTGTTTGAACCTTTGCTGAAGACGTGGGTCGAGTTGGCACAATGGCGTCTCCAGCTTTCTCCAGGGAAGAGAAGCCAGTTGCGAGTTAGTACTCTTCCAAAAACTAACCCAAAATGCAGGAAGTGCCCTTTAAGAAGGGGGTGTGACTTAGTCACATACTTCCTGCTGATTGGTTGTCGCACCCCTAGAGAGGGTGTGGCTTTGCAAGTGAGTGAGTTTGAGTGACAGATGATAGGGTAGACAATACACAGAACACAACGTCAGAGTTTGCAGGTGCATGTGAACAAGTCAGTACTTTGTTTTGAGAACAGATTCATTGTTTTTAGAAAGGACGGGAGACCGAAAGCAAGCTATGTCTAGCACTTTTCCTTCGAAACAAAAACAGTTCAAACAAATACGAAGGATTGTTCCTTCAACTTTAGACACTTATTCTGCATAGAGCAGACAGTTTAAAGCACGATCATTCTGAGATGTTCTCTTAACTTTGTCATATTTAAAATATACCATCTTAGTAAAATCATCATTGAGATGACAAAAATACTGTTTGATCAATTCTGAATTAACACACATTAAAGAGAAAGTTCAATCTGATTAATTAGTGTCCATTAATTCATAATAATTGTAAAAAATATAAGTGTCCATTTGTCTCCTTGAGGGCCTCAAGAAGGTGTAACACAGAGTTCCAGAGAGATGCAGAGAGGTGTACATGAAGGTCAAGCCTAAAATATCAGAGGCTAGGTGTATCACTACATATGCATATTGATGGGGATTGAAGGCAAGGGGGAGGCAGTTCTTAATGTACTGTGCAAACAGTCTCTCAAAACATCTGGAGACCATCAGTGTTCACTCGATAGGCCTGTACTCATTAAGACAGTTGACAGTTGAGCTTTCAGGGTCAGATATTAGGGTGGTAGACCTGAGGCAGGTTGGGCTAGAGACCTGTGCCAGGGAGAGATTGAAGATCTTAGTAAAGACCCTGAGAGCTCCAAGGCACAATCCTTCAATAGGCTGGCAGGAATTCTGTCCATCCCTGTAGCCTTCTCGCATTCATGGACATGAAGATGGATCAAGGCCACCTTGGTATCTTTAGTCCTTCTCAGGTTTGCTCTGGCGACACTGTACTGGGCCTAGTCTCCCAACCTGAATGCGGCATTACAGGCTCTCAGGAGTGCCTAGACTTCACTGGTCATCAAGAGCTTCTGGATTGGAAAATTCCAGATGTTCTTGACAACTGCTACCCTGTACGTGCAAAATCTCTCAGATGTTAGAATGAAGTCAGTAAAACCCTGGAGGCCTTTCTGTTCAAATATACTCTAATTTGTGTTTGCAAAGCAGTCCTGGAGCTGAAAGAGAGCTGCCTTCGGCCATGTTTTAAAACATTTTGCGGTTGGCCTGATTTTCCTTTTGAGAGAAGTATATGCAGGTACTTGTATGAGGAGCAGAGAAAAATGGTCAGATAGCGCAAGATGTGGGAGGGAGATTGCTCTGTCGACATGCTTCAGGTTAGAGTAGACCTGGTCCAAAATATTTGACTCTCTGGTGACATACTGCACATATTGTGCATATTTAGGGAGGACAGTCTTTAGCCATGCTGATCCCCAGTGATATGTAAGCTGTCAGGGTGGACTTGCTGCTGCCTGTTGACCATGTTGTATAGAGAGCTAAGAGCTAGGCTAATGTTTGCATCTGGTGGAATATAAACTGCGGTCATTGGGCCTCATTCATGAACCGTTCGTACGCACAGATTTGTGCTTAAACTGTGCTTACGAGTGATTTAGGATCATTTGTGGCATCCAACAATATTTTCGTATCCTAGGATTTTTTTCAGATACGAACAAAATCTACGTGTGGTCCGGACCTGTCGTATATTTTACGAACAGTAGTCTGCTGGCCTTTTCTCCACTAATAACCTCATATTTCGTTATTTAGAGAATATTTAGAGCATAAAAACAATTAAATGCAACGACACATATTGGTTAAATTAAAATGAAGCGGCTTCAAACCCCCCCCCCCGCACCCCCGCCCCTCGTCCACCACCGCGCCACCTGCGCGTGGGCGCCCGTGCCCCGGGGTTAATAAAAATCACGCACCACCACGCCATGCGCCACCCTCGGCGCGACCACCTCCAGCCGTGCCACGCTCAGCGCGACCACCTCCAGCCGTGCCACGCTCAGCGCGACCACCTCCAGCCGTGCCACGCTCAGCGCGACCACCTCCAGCCGTGCCACGCTCAGCGCGACCACCTCCAGCCGTGCCACGCTCAGCGCGACCACCTCCAGCCGTGCCACGCTCAGCGCGACCACCTCCAACCCGTGCCACTCACGGCGCGAGCACCTCCTCCTGCTGTCATGTCGGCACAACATTCCTTGACCACCTCCTGACCACCTGCTGTCCGTGCTGCGGCGAGACGTTTTTCTGAAGCCATTTTCAGATCAAACCATTTATTCTTGATGTCTGATACAGTATGACCCACGGGAGAACATGCACCATATTAATATGAAGTGAACTGTAGTTTCGAGACACTTTAAACAACATGTCCTCATCCCTACTCGTCATATATAAAATGCTTCTGTTCAAGAACACATCCGACACTTGCGGGGGGGGAGCGGGAGCGGGGGGGGGTAGCAGTGCGCGACCACCTCCAGCCGTTCTGAGCAGAACTCAGAGCGTAAAGTTCTTCTTTTTACTTCTTGAGTTTGAATGAATGGACACTTCCTGCTGTCAGAGGCAGGAAACTAGATCCTTATATGGTGTTTTGAGGGGTGGAATTTATGTAAATGACATTTCCGCGGGCACGCGCAGCTGATTAGAACAGGTGGGATTCATCATGTTTACGCAGCCATTTACACACGTTTCCTCATCATAGAAGAGTTTGTTGGATCTGACGTGGCATGTTCTTACGAACGCTTCGTAAGAACAAAAGTAGGAGAAACGTAGGATTAGAATACGAACAGTTTCATGAATGAGGGCCATTGTTTGTGGTAATTTTTGTTAGCTCTCTATGCCGATAAAAAGGTCTGCAATCCACAGTCATCGCTTCAATATTGGTAGAGCATAGGGCTGGACGATATGGCCAAAATTTTTATCACGATATAGTTCTTAATTTCGGTCGATAACGATATAATTCAATATCGATATAAACAATATAAAAGCCTAAAAAAAACTATAAACTATACAAATAAATTAATGTTCTCCTTGTATTTGTATTTAGCCTCCAAAAAGATGGAAATCACCATCAAATAAACATAAACTTCTCAACCCAATAATTCTCAGTCGGGTCATCTGGACACTTTCTTTTTTATAGAAACGTTTCACCCTCCATCCTCCATCCAATTTCTATAAAAAGAAACTGTCCAGATGACCCGACTGAAAATTATTGGATTTGGTACGTGGATTATTGAGCATGAACTTTCTTGCCATAAAATTCTCAACTGTGTCAATATTAATAGTTTTAACTTTAAACATCTTTAAAATTTACAGCATTGAAATTCATAGTTAATTAAATGCCTGAAGACCGCGACCATCATCCCAGTCCCAAAGAGCTCCACAGTGACTGGTCTGAATGACTATAGACCGGTGGCCCTCACCCCGATAGTCGCTAAATGTTTTGAGAAACTGGTCATGTCCCACATCAAGGCAACCGTCAACATCAATGAGGACCCTCATCAATACGCATACCGTGAGAACCGATCAACAGAGGACGCCATTTCTTCCGTGGTCCACACTGCTCTCACCCACCTGGATCAGAAGGACTCATACGTGCGTCTGCTCTTTGTGGACTTCACATCTGCTTTCAACACCATGATCCCCCAAACTCTGATAGACAAACTATCTACACTTGGACTAAGCCCCTCTATTTGTAACTGGGTACTAGACTTCTTAACAGACAGACCACAGTCCGTGAAGATCCACAACTTCTCCTCCTCCACCGTAACCCTCAGCACTGGCTCTCCTCAGGGATGTGTGCTGAGCCCCCTTCTGTTCACTCTGCTCACATATGATTGTACAGCCACACTTCCAGGCTGTCATATTGTTAAGTTTGCAGATGATACAGCGGTGGTGGGATGCATCACAAACAATGATGAGTCCAGCTACAGACAGGAGGTGGAACACCTGGAGAGCTGGTGCAAAGAGAATAATCTTCACATGAATGTGAAGAAGACAAAGGAGATGATTGTGGACTTCAGAAGGAACAAACACACCCATGCCCCACTGAAAATAGGTGGGTCTGCAGTGGAAGTGGTCTCCAGCTACAAATACTTGGGTGTACACATGAATGATAACCTCAGCTGGAGCAACAACACCACCAGCCTGATCAAGAAAGGTCATCAGAGACTCTACTTCCTCAGACGGCTGAGACGAGCTGGTCTGAGCAGCCCAGTCCTCACCTCCTTCTACAGGTGTGCAGTGGAGAGCATCCTGTGCTCCAGCATCAACGTGTGGCATGGAGGCTGCACAGTTGAAGAGAGGAAAGCTCTGCAGAGAGTGGTGAAGGCTGCACAGAAGTCTGTTGGAGTCAGTCTCCCCACAATCACAGACATTTATACCTCCAGATGCAGGAAAAGAGCCACCTGCATCATGAAAGACCTCACTCATCCAGCACACTCACTCTTTGCCCCACTCCCCTCAGGACGGAGGTTGAGGAGCATCAAGTGTAGAACCACTAGACTGAGGAACAGCTTCTACCCTGAGGCTGTTAGACTCATGAATAAATAAAAATAAAATAAAAAATAAACACTGCAAAATATCACATCATACTGATGCTGATCTGTTTTCTTGTTGCTGTGTTCATCTGTGTTCATCTGTGACCATCTGCTCATACAAACTCATGTTCGTGCTGCTGTTTATTCCCACTATATTAGGCTTAGTGTATTACTAGTTGATGTTTTTCTTAGTTAGTTCTAGATGTTATTACTGTTTTTCTCTTTCATTTGTTGTTGGATGTAACTGGGACCTCGTGTACATAATCTCGTTTTCATCACATGTACCACATGCGGTGCAAATGACAATAAAGACTCTCTGACTCTGACTCTCTGAAATAAAACTTTTGGGTGTTGTTATTTATAAGAAGCTGACATAGAAATCTCATGGAAATTACTTAAGAATAAAAATAAAATCAATTGCATTACTGTATAAAGTAAAATAGTTTTTGAATGACAAAGTTTTGAATATATTGAATAATGTAATGATTGTTCCATATTTAATCTGTTGTATTGAAGTTTGGGGAAAAGCATGTAAAACTATTACAAACCCTGTTTTTTTTGTTTTGTTTTTAAAGAGCTATAAGAATTATTAGTAGGAAGTGCTATGGTCACCCAACAAATATTTCATCAGTTTAAATTATTAAAATTTTATGATTTGGTTGAACATAGTATTTTACAAGTCATGTATAAAACTGAAAAAAAAATTACCCCCCAAATATTCAATTAAAATTTGTTTAAAGTTATTAAACCCTGAAGGGAATGTAAATGTTTGTAAAACCTCCATTTAGGACTAGTTTGAAGGAGCTGAGTTGTAAATCAGGAAACAGGATTGTGTTGACTTGATATCACCATAAACATTTCTAAAACTATTTATATGTTTTAAAAGATGATTAAATCAAAGTTGTTGGGAAGGTGTGGTGCAGGTGAAGTGAAGGTTGTTGTTTGTTTGTAGTTATTTTGTATTTTTTAAACAAGGGGCAGATATTAAAACACTATTTTCGTCTTTCTGCACATTTTCATTCAGTGTTTTTTTTTCTTCTGATGAATTTGTTTTATTTTGAATTTAAAAAACATGCAGCGCTGCTGGGGCTGTTTGTTTACGTCGTAGTTTCAGGGAAACGTTGGCTCAAACTTTATTGTTCTTCATCTTCTGACTCTCATCATATTCTATCGAGTGGAAACTCTTCAGATTAAACAAGTTAGAATAGATGTTCCCACCGCTAGTTAGAACGACTTTGTCACGTTTTGCAAAATAAAGAAACCGAGTAAGACTCGCTGCAGATGAGACCTGCAGTTTAACAAAACCGAACTACGTCCACACCGACGAATTAGTCTTTCCTCTCATCAGTGATGTCGTCTGCTTTCTCTTCGCTTGTGAAACTTTGTTCAGTCACATTCTGACGGTCATGAGCACTCGTTTGACTCGTTTTGAAGCGAAAACTTAACGCGCTTTGGAGACTAGCTTAGCTTTTAGCCTGCTACCGCTAACGCCTGCTGCTGGAGTGAGCGCTGCGTAACAACGACGTCACCACGCACGTTTTGTGTCACAGCTTTTTCTGTCCGGGCGGGTTGTTGAAGCAGCCGCTCCAACCCGAACAGTGTAATGAATAATGTGGGGTAAGGTATTTAAACACTTACTGGGCCACCATTATTGTAGAGATATAGGAGTTATTGGTCAGTTTACTGACTTCCCTATATTTTAGATGCGCAGGTCTGAGCAGACTTTATCTGCACAAACTTGCCACCAAGTCGCGAGTTCATCCTTTTTCCGGTATTAAATTGCTTTTACTGTAATTAGGAAAAATGTAACTTCACAAGAGACTTCAATTTATGTTGGTCTACCAGAAAATAGACCTTTTATTGAAACTATCACAAAAATTACATTAAACATTTGTATCGATATTAGCTCTGATTTAATAACTACGTTGACAAGAATTCAAATTAAAACAAACAGACAGTTAGGAACTTTTCTGTTGGTACATTTACTTGACAGATTAATAGCTTATGAAAAATAAGAAATAGGAGGAAGAAATAAAGTGAAAGCTAAGTTAACCGAAGTTGATTATTTTGAGCAGACAGGGTGGCACTTTTTCCCCACCCGAGCAGACTGCTGGGCTCCCGCACGTTCAAGCACACCACGACTCGTTACCTGTTGACGGTTCGTCTCTTGGAGATAAGAGTGGAGAAGTGTCTGGACACACGTGGATGGGTTTGTCCAACGGCCGTCCAGTTGGAACTTCAGCGTGTGTGGCTGATTCACGATACGAGGAAACTCGCCTACCTCGGCAGGGAACAAAGGTCAAGCGCGCTGACTGATTTTCAAAATAAAACTTCCGAAAACAAATTCTTTCAGAATGAGTGTTTCGAGACACAGCAAGGCTTTGCCGTGACTCCAGCTGAGACGTGGGTCTAGTTGACACAATGACCGGAGCGTCTCCAGCTTTCCTAGAGGAGAGAAGCAAGTTGTGAGTTAGTTCTCTCCAAGGCACTAAAGGGAAAAGCGGAAGTCTCCCTTTATATGGGAGGCGGGGTCTTCCCCACCTCCTTAATGACTACTGGCTGGTTTTAACAAAATAAGAGATGGGTTTTCATCTCATAGGCAGAATGGTCTCTGAAGGACAACAGGAAAACTGTTTACATAATCGGCCAGATGGGCTGCTTGTGAGCACAGAGAATATTATGGCTAACTTCATAGACAAAACAGAGAAGGAAGTTGCAAGTTAAAAGTTTACCCTGAACTGTCCCAGATTCAGAACCTGCTTGTTCTTGCAGAAATAAAACCAGCAGAAGGTCAAACTCATGAAAGTAACAGATCATCATTAAAATGACAAAATATACTGTAGATCAATTCTGAATTAACATACATTAAAGAGAAAGTTCAATCTGATTAATTAGTGTCCATTAATTCAAAATAATTGTAACAAATATAAGTGTCCACTCGTCTCCTTGAGGGCTTCAAGAAGGTGTAACACTGAGAGTTTCAGAGAGATGCAGAGAGGTGTACTTGAAGGTCAAGACAGAGGGCCTATATCACTACAGTCCCCCTTTTTGGAAGTCATCGCCTGTCCTTGGAGATGAGTTCCAACACGAAAGGATACCACCGAATGTCTCTGACCTCTATGTAATCCAGCAAGTGGGAAAAAAGTAAAAAAAAGTTCAAAATTATACTCCCATAATGTTTTTGGAAATTCCATACTGTTCGTAGGTAATCCCATTGCGGTAAGCTTTCAATCCTTTGGAAAACATAGTCTGTTAACCCATGGAAAACTGAGTCTGTGATCCCTTGGAAACAAAGTCTTATAATCCACAACGGTAAATCCACAACGATGGGGGTTATTGATTTCATCAGCAAGAATGGTTTTTAATCAGCATGTAGAGGGGATCCCTCGATTGAAGCAGAGGAGGCGGCCCTTGGATGAAGGTTGAAGACCAACGTTGGATCAGCAGGTCCCCACATCGAAGGTTGCAGGCTGGATGGCTTCCAGTCGGTGCCACCCTGGTTCAATGTGTCATGCAATTATGTGGTTTTAGGTGGGCTTATGATTGGGATTTTACATTAGGCCCTACCTATATGCACCTGGTATGTAAGCTATCATGGATTAGATCAGCTACAATTACCAATTAAGGGGTGGATCAATGCTGTAAAAATCAGATATAGGGATCTATACCTATAGAAATGTGGAGGGCTTCTGTAACGAAGGCCTCTTCTTTCAAACTATTCCTCCATTCATTATTTAGTTTAGGTTAAACTAAAATAAAAAAATGAAATCTAGTTTGGTCTAAATGTCTGTTGTCTTTTAGACGAACGACGCAAGATTTGGTATTCCCTATAAATTTTGAAGTCTATGGCGAGACTCATCAAAATGAATAGATCTAGAATAGAAACGATCGAATCGGTTCTACCTAAATGATTGGGAGGTCAGTGTAGATTATAGTACCTTAAGTAGTATTGATCTACAATGACTCTTCAAAGATTGAGATCTTTAACAAAATGAACAGCATGTTGGCATAGTTAAATCCATTTAAGTCTTCAACTAACATTAATCAAAACCTCTTTTGGCTGGGAGTGTTCAGAAAACAATAACAACTTCAATAACAACAAAAGTAGCAATTAAGCAACTAAAAACAACGTTTCACTACGTCAAACTCACTCTGGTCGTCAGATTCCAACGTGTCACACACAAGAAAAACAGTTCTTAGCTTTATAACCGATGTCAATTAAATCCTGCAGATTTAAACGGTTGTTAAGGTTAGTTTTTGTTGTGGGTTTTATGCTTAGCGTTTCTAAGTTCTAGTTGGAACGGTTTCTTTTCGCAACTAGTATAGTTTAAACTGTTTAGTTTATTTACTATCCTGTGCTTGGACGACCTTGTTTTCCCATGAAGTCTTTGAGTTTGCGAGATCTTTGTCGTTTGTGGGGTTATTGAAATCTTTGTCCTTGACATGGGCATGACCTAACATCACCCCCCTGTGGTCATGAGGGACCACGCGCACGGGTGTGGACGTCCATCCTTAGGCACGAGTTAGGATGCCTTTGTTTAGTTTAGGCTGTTTACGCAGCTTAGAGTAGACAGTACGCAGGAACTTCTTAGGTTTCGGCCAACGTATCTCTGTACGTTTACCTCTTTCTGCGTAATTCAGGTGTGTCACAACCGTCGGCGCCGTCGCAGGCGTTTCTCTGTCGTTGTGACGTATGTCTTCCCACTTCATGAATGAAGAGGTGCTCTTTGAGTCTGTCAGAACTATGTCATCGCTGAGTAGTTCTAGATTCAAAAGCTCTTGAACTAAGGTTTCATCGAAAGCATGGCTGATAACTGAATTACCTGTCCCAGAGGACAGTACAACGTTCTCGGTGTGTGATCCTCGGATCTCTACACCGTCCTCTACCCGTGGTAGGAAGTGTGAGTCTGCCCCCCTTTTGTTTGAGGAGGGGTCCTCAAAATCTGTAACAATGAAGTCCAAGTGACCGTCAGCGTGTTGTAGACTGTCACTTTCAGGACTCGGATGTCCTTGAACCAAGACTTCACTGAAAGCTTGGCTGTTTGCCGCATTACTTGTCCCATAGGACAGTACAGCATCATCGGTGTGGGACCCTTGGATCTCCACACCTTCTTCTACCGGTGGTAGGTAGTGTTCAGTGAGTGCATCATCTTCCACCTTGTCATCTCCATCTTCACTCACTGCCCTCTCTGCCTGCCTGGAGGCAATTAGGGCATGGATGAATCAGAACTTTCTTCAATTAAACTGCTCCAAGACTGAGGCCATACTGATTGGCACCCCTCACCAGGTACAAACATCTCCTATAACAAGACTTTCCTTTTCTGGACAAGACATCCCCCTCTCCACCTCTGTTACTAATCTTGGAATAAAAATGGACTCCAATCTTACATTTGAAAATCACATTAAGCATCTGTTTAAAACTTGCTTCTTCCATCTTCGAAACATCTCCAGACTTCGCCCATCCCTAACTTTTTCCGATGCTGAGAAGCTCGTCCATGCTTTTGTCTCCTCCAGGCTCGACTACTGCAACTCCCTGTTTATTGGAATCCCTGGCAAAAACCTTCAGAAACTTCAATATATTCAAAACAGTGCAGCAAGGATCTTGTTGAGAGTTCGTAAATTTGAACATATTACGCCCATTCTCCATAACCTTCATTGGCTTCCTGTCGCCTACAGAATTCAGTACAAAACTGCTCTCATTACACATCAATGCTTACACGGAACTTCACCAGATTATCTGAAGGATATTCTTATTCCATACTCATCCACCCGTTCGCTGCGGTCACAGAACAGCAATCTCCTTCACATTCCGAGAACCAAATTAAGGACCATGGGAGACCGGGCTTTCAGTGTGGCTGCCCCCCGCCTGTGGAACTCTCTTCCTGACTGTCTAAGAGCCCCACAGTCTGTGGTTGACTTTAAGAGCGACTTGAAGACCTTTCTTTTCGACCAAGCATACTCTACCTCCTCATGATTCTACTTTTGATCTTAGCTGATATTGTTATTGATTTTAATTGTTTTATTATTTGTTTTATTGTCATTTAATTCTGTTGCTCCTTGTAGCACTTTGAGATTTTCATTAATGAAAAGTGCGTTATAAATTAAATTCATTATTATTATTATTATTAGTGCTGAAGGTGTCAGTTCGCAGAGGAGGTTCTCGTGATGGGCCAGAGTCTGGTCCAACTGTTGAGTCTCCTCTGTCTCACCTGTATTTGGAGGTTCACTTACCGGGCTTGTGGTCTCGGTTAGGGAATCCCATGTGACCTCGGCGGTACCTGTTGTTAGACAGTCAGTGTCCTGACCTTGGGGAGGTACCTCGATTGGCAGTGGACTGCTCACTGTGGCCCACATTGTCTGATTGCCATAATTTATAATCGCTTCAAAGCGATTTATAAAATCTTGGCCAACCACAAATGGAGTCTGGAGTGAGTCAAGTTCAGACACATATACCGGGTGGTATAGTGACATTTCGCCAATCTGCATGTGAACCATGGCTATTAGGGTTGTTCTCGTCTTTGCGAGGCCCTGTTGCTCACCATAAGTGTCTTTCACAAAGGGTATTTGCCTGTCAACATCGTTAGCGGCGGTCCTTAGCTCCTCAAACAGTTCGGCTGACATGGTAGACACGTCTGAGCCGCAAACCAGGAGTGCTTCTTGCGCGAGGACCCCTTCCAATGTGAGTGGCAGGTAAGCTCTCTTAGCTATCCCCCTTTTTATAAAGTTACACAGAAACCGTTCAGGTTTTTTCACACGTTTCTGTGTACGTGTGACTCTGTCTGTGTAATCATCATCGCTGTCAGCATCATGATGGCTGTCTGCCTCATGACCTTCAGGACGTGGATTTTCAGCAATTTGTTTGCTGTCAGCATCTGGACTTTCAGGACGTTGATCATCAGCAATTTATTTGCTGTCAGCATCTTTGTCAGTGTTGACAATGTTGTCAACTGTGTGCACTGAGTCGTTGCAAAAGGCAGTGTTGCGTATCGCTTCGTCAGGTTGAACAACGGTGTTTGTGTTATCATCAAGGACAACGTCACACGTTGTGTCAGCTTGGTCAACCACTGTAACATTCAAATCATTTGACAAACAACTTACAACCACAGTCACTTCCGTGCGCGGAGGCGTCATTTCCTTAATCTGGAGCTTATGTGACTCATTGCATGTCTCGAACTGTGCAGCTCGAGGGGCAGGGGCAGGAGGGCTGCTCCTCGGGGGTACATGTCGGGACAGACCATTTTTCAAAGGGTCACGGTTCCCAGACATCAACTTCTCTCGAAGTTCACCCACTGTGAGACCTAGGTGAGAACTCTTTTGGTTCGATCTGAACCATCTTGGTTCACCTAGAGAGCGAACACCTACCTTGTGTGGTTCTCTGCTCATCTCAGGGTTTTCAACCTGAGGGGCAGGGGCAGCAGAACTTCCCGTGAACCGATCAGAGTCACCGTTCCAGCTTGTGGAACTGATCTGTTGTTAGTAATCATGAAAAACCTGTTTACTTTCGCACTCTGTAGGAGAGGGAACCTCTTCTATTTTCTGCGAGTGGGATGTGACCTTTTGACCTGGGCACACCACTGAGGGTGTTTTTCGCTGTTCGAGCATGTCAAAAAATTCCATAGCACATTGTTTAATTTCTGCCATGGTACTCTCTTTGCAATTAACATTGAAGCGAACACATTTCATTATGAAAGGTATTAGATTCAAAGTGAAACGACTTTTAAACAGGTAATCTTCCTCAATTCCAGGGACAGTTTTGTCCCCTGTGTAAGCAGAGAGGAGCCTGTCGTAAAACACCAGGGGATGTTCACCTGGTTCCTGAAGGACGTTCTTTGCAGCTAAGTACCTATCAAATGATGAAACAAGCCCACAATTTGTTGATGCACCTGCTAGAACGTCCATCTTTGTACTGATTTTCTGTGAAAAATCAAGTAAAGTGGGTCTCATTTCACAGTGTGCAGTCCCACCATGTGATACCTGCGGCAGTCAACATGGAGTCCAAGATGTGAAATCAAATAAAAATCAGTGATTTTTATTAAATTGTCAACCCATGAGACGACCATCAAGGTCGGCTATTATTGTGTGATTTCCGTGAAAATCAAGAAAAAAAAAGCCTCATCTGTGTTATTTTAAACATGCAGTTTAAAATAAACAGGGACAAACAGCTTGTTTTGCACAGAACTTATGATAAAAGTGTCGTTTTATCAAAATGCAGACATGTCTGTATTAAATCTGTGTAACTGTTCTGCCATCAACATTTGATTTTCTGCGAAAATCAAATCAAAGGATGTTGTGAGTACAATATTTCAAATAGTTCCCCGTTTAAAACAGGAACATTTAACATGTACAAATTACAGGAAGACTGCATCTTCTAAGTAACCAGTAGGGGGTGCCGCGCTGGATGTCTATCACAGCGACTGCAATTTCTCTATCTGACCGCAATAGAGGCGCTGTTGTCGCCTGTGAGCGCAGCCGTGAGCTGCCAAACATTCACAGACGTCTAACAACGGGTCAAAAGCATCAATCAGAAATATCCAGAGCTTTGACGTGACAAAACTCTAGAACCCCAGCCTCACAAAATACGAAACGATGTGAGAAACATAGGCTGAACTGTGAAACCTTTTAAACTGCGTTTAAAAGAAAAACAAGGTCGGTCCACATAAAGCAGTTGTAGCTCCCGGTGTCACGTGACCTGGTCACATGGCGATCGGTAGTCTTAGAACAACTGACTCTCACATTCACTAAAGTCTCAAAAACACCGCGTTTAAACAGTCTTTTCAATGACAGTAATGGACAAACAAGCATGGAAACTTGTCTGGGACAAGCAACTGAAGTGAAAATTGACGAGGAGTGAGCTCCTCACTCCTTCAAGCGTCAACACTTACAGCGTAATCGACCAATCACAGCGAAGACAGAACCGTAGTTCTAAAACCCAAGTGTTCATGGGAAATGTAGTCTTCTAAACCTAGCGCCACCCACGTGTGACGTGCCGTTCGAGCGGTGCGTTCACGGACCTGCGGTCGCCGAACGTTAGCGTGGAACGGACTTTTCAAAGTTCTAAAACAGTCATAAATATCGTAAAACACAGCGGTTAAGCCAGTCTTCGACGATATCACGTGCATAGAACCCAAACAACACAGACAAACTGTCATAAATGTGTGCAAAAATGAATCTGACAACCAAGAGTCTACAGAACCAACTTTTTTGAACACGACACACAATGGACCAATCACAGCGCTTTAAGCAGCCATTTTGCCTCTCGGTACCGCTAACGTCTTAGCTCGACCCAAAGTCCTGGACACCCTTTCACAAAATAAATGTAGAATACACCACGAAAAATACTGCTAACGAGCCCAATCATATCCAGGCTACCCCCACGCCTTCCAGAGAAGGCAGCACGCTAACTGTGTACAACAACGGACTTTACGTCACTCGGAACCGGAGGTCGGAACGTCCGGTCCAAAAGCTGAGAGGGTTTCACCCGAACCTCGGCTAACAACACGTTGTAACAGATTAGGTAAAAATGGAGCAGCAAATGAGTGAAACAGACCTTCAACAGCAAACCGCAGATGTAATAAAATGAAGCAGAGGTGACACGGCGGTCACAAAACGAAAAAATGCATGCAACCTTGCGACACGTAACGAATCGTCTCACAAAAACAAACATTCATTCATCTGCATCTTCAAGCATACGTTGAAATGTGAAAGAAAAGATAATTCTAACGGGAAATGCACCAGACAATGCCACGATTAGCAATCTCTGAGACACTCACCAGCCAAAACTATTCTATAAGTCCACAACAGGATGCAAACTATGCCAACAAAACCGTAACACATAGACTACAAAAACAACTTAATCAATTTAATCTTTCAGAAGACCTGTACGGCCACCAATATGTAATAAATCTATAGGCCGTTTGTGTAATCAAACACTTACGAGGTCAGTTTACTGACTTACCTATAGTTTAGATGAAAGATCCGAGCAGATTTTATCTACCCAAACCTACCATCAGTTTCATGGGGTCTCAACTTTTTCAGAATAAATCAATAAATCGGTGATGTGATTAGCCAGAAATGTAATTTCACGAGAGACTTCAACTTATGTTGGTCTACCAGAAAATAGACCTTTTATTGAAACTATCACAAAAATTACAATAAACATTTGTATCGATATTAGCTCTGATTTAATAACTACTTTGACAAGAATTCAAATTAAAACAAACAGACAGTTATTAACTTTTCTGTTGGAACATTACTTGACAGATTAATAGCTTATGAAAAGAAGAAATAGGAGGAAGATTTGAGATAAGTGAAAGCTAAGTTCACAGAAGTTGATTATTTTGAACCAACCAGGTTGGCAGCCTTTTCCCAAACAGGTCCAGCTGTACTTCTGACACGTGCAACATACAAACAAGCCTCTTTACCTGGTGACGATACGTCTAGAGGAGATGAGGGCTGAGAAGTTTGTGGACACTAACGGACTGTGTGGTCCGGCTCAGGTCCAGTCGACTTTGTGCGTGTATGGCTGGATCAGACGAGCGAGAGCACGCTTTCACCGGCAGGAACAGAGCCAATCGCACTGACTGATTTTCAAAATAAAACTTCCGAAAACAAATTCTTCCAGAAGATGAGTGAATGAGTTACAGTAAGCTTTACTGTAACTCCAGCTGAAACGTGGGTCTATTTGACACAATGACCGGAACGTCTCCAGCTTTCCCAGAGGAGCAAAACCAGTTGTGAGTTAGTTCTCTCCAAAGCACTAAAGAAAATGCAGGAAATGTCCTTTATATGGGAGGCGGGGTCTTCCCCACCTCCTTAATAACTATTGGCTGGTTTTAACAAAATAAGAGATGGGTTTTCATCTCATAGGCAGAACTGTCTCTGACGGACAACAGGAAAACTGTTTACAGAATCGGCCAGATGGGCTGCTTGTGAGCACAGAGAATATTATGGCTAACCTTCACAGACAAAACAGAGAAGGAAGTTGCAAGTTAAAAGTTTACCCTGAACTGTCCCAGATTCAGAACCTGCTTGTTCTTGCAGAAATAAAACCAGCAGAAGGTCAAACTCATGAAAGTAACAGATCATCATTAAAATGACAAAATATACTGTAGATCAATTCTGAATTAACACACATTAAAGAGAAAGTTCAATCTGATTAATTAGTGTCCATTAATCCAAAATAATTGTAACAAATATAAGTGTCCACTCGTCTCCTTGAGGGCTTCAAGAAGGTGTAACACTGAGAGTTTCAGAGAGATGCAGAGAGGTGTACTTGAAGGTCAAGACAGAGGGCCTATATCACTACAATAATAAAAAAACTGTTTGAACTTAGGATTTTTTTTTTTTTTTTCATTTTGGAGAAATAGCCCCCTCCCCCGGTGGACATTTCATGGGCCGCCACTGGCACAGATGCTGCTACTACTGAGACAATGCTCACCTAATGTGGAGTTTATAATGGTCAAATGCAGACCTTATCTCCCCAGAGAACTCACTTCCATCATACTCATTGCAATGTACAGTTTATCGCCTGGAAGCTAATGCTAAGCTGGCTATGAAAGAACTTTATGCAGCCATTACCAAACACCAGACCAAGCACCCTGAGGCTTCTTTTATTGTTGCTGGTGACTTTAACCACTCCAACTTGAAGACAGTCCTCCCCAGATTCCTCATGTATCCTGTCACACCAGAGGGGACAAGACTTTGGACCATGTTTACTCCAACCTGGCTAAAGCATACAAAGCAACACCCCTCGCCTACATTGAACAATCAAACCATCTCTCCCCCTTCCTCACACCTCGGTACTCACCACTCAGCCAACGTGTAAAACCCACTGTGAGGACAATGTGTGGGCAGAGGGGACAGACGCGGTGCTCCAGGACACGTTTAAAAACACTGATTGGAATATGTTCACTCACACAGACTTGGAACAATATGCCTCATCTGCACTGGACCACACCTCCACCATTATAGACAGTGATCACCACCCAGAAACTGATCACCATGTACCCCAACCAGAAGCCTTGGATGAATCGGGATGTCCGTCTCCTGCTGAAGGCCCGCACCGTTGCCTTCAGGTCAGGGGATGCACAGGCCTACAGTACAGCCAGGGCTGAGTAGAAGAGGGGCATAAAGGCCAAACACCACTACAAAGAGGATAGAAGAACACTTCAACTCCAACCCCCAACGTATGTGGCAAGGACTCCAGATCATTACAGATTACAGGGCCATCAACCCCTCCCCCATCTCCTCTGATGTCCCCTTCCTCAACGAGCTCAACAATTTATATGCTCGTTTTGATAGAGGGAACCCAACAACTGCAACCAAGACAGATGCGTCTCCAGACCACCAACCACTGACTCTTTTCTCCACTGATGTAGGAGCAGCGTTGAACAGGATTAAAGTCCACAAGGCTGCATGTCCTGATGGCATCCCTGGATGTGTTCTTAGAGCATGTTCTGTGGAGCTGGCAGGAGTCCTGACGGACATATTCAACCTGTCCTTGGCCCGTGCTGTGGTACAGACCTGCTTCAAAACCATCTCCATCGTCCCAATACCAAAAAACTCCAAACCATCAAGACTAAACGACTACCGTCCGGTAGCCCTCACCTCCATCATCACAAAGCGTGTTGAGCAGCTGGTTCTAGTACACCTCAAATCCTGTCTTCCCCCAACCCTGGACCCACCCCAATTTGCATACCACCAGAACAGGAGCACAGAGGATGCAGTCTCCATAGTACTGCACTCTGTCCTCTCACACTTTAGTTCAGCATTCAACACATTAATCCCCTCAAAACTCATCACAAAACTCGGACTTCGGCATCAGTTCCCTCATGTGAAACTGGTTACTGGACTTTATGATCAACCGACCCAAACATGTCCAGTTGGATAACCACTGCTCATCTACCATCACTATAAACACAGGTGTACTACAAGGCTGTGTGATGATTACTCCCTTTTCACCCATAACTGCAAACTTGTCGATGGTTCCAATACCATTATTAAGTTTGCAGATGACCCACCCTTTTTGGAGTCCTTGGAGGGGGTATTGGAGAGTGCGCCTCCTGGGGACTCCCTTGTTCTGCTGGGGGACTTCAACGCTCACGTGGGCAATGACAGTGAGACCTGGAGGGGTGTGGTTGGGAGGAACGGCCCCCCTGATCTGAACCCGAGTGGTGTTTTGTTGTTGGACTTCTGTGCTCGTCATGGATTGTCCATAACGAACACCATGTTCAGGCATAAGGGTGTACATATGTGCTCTTGGCACCAGGACACCCTAGGTCGCAGTTCGATGATCGACTTTGTTGTCGTCTCATCTGATCTGCGGCCGCATGTCCTGGACACTCGGGTGAAGAGAGGGGCGGAGCTGTCAACTGACCACTACCTGGTGGTGAGTTGGCTCCGATGGTGGGGGAGGATGCCGGTCAGACCTGGCAGACCCAAACGTATTGTGAGGGTCTGCTGGGAACGTCTGGCAGAGTCTCCCGTAAGACGGAGCTTTAACTCCCACCTCCGGGAGAGCTTTGAACACGTTCCGAGGGAGGCGGGGGACATTGAGTCCGAGTGGGCCATGTTCCGCGCCTCTATTGTCGAGGCAGCTTATCAGAGTTGTGGCCGCAAGGTTGTTGGTGCCTGTCGTGGTGGCAACCCTCGAACCCGGTGGTGGACACCGGCGGTGAGGGATGCTGTCAGGCTGAAGAAGGAGTCCTATTGGGCCTTTTTGGCCTGTGGGACCCCGGAAGCAGCAGATAGGTACCGACAGTCCAAGCGGCATGCGGCTCGGGTGGTTGCTGAGGCAAAAACTCGGGCGTGGGAGGAGTTCGGAGAGGCCATGGAGAATGACTTCCGTACGGCTTCGAGGCGATTCTGGTCCACCATCCGGCGTCTCAGGGGGGGAAAGCGGTACGCGACCAACACCATTTATGGTGGGGATGGCGTGCTGTTGACCTCAACTCAGGGATGTTGTGAGTCGGTGGGCGGAGTACTTCGAAGACCTCCTCAAACCTACTGGCACGTCTTCCACTGAGGAAGTGGAGCCTGAGGACTTTGGGTCGGGCTCTCCAATCTCTGGAGCTGAGGTCACCGAGGTGGTTAAAAAGCTCCACGGTGGCAGGGCTCCAGGGGTGGATGAGATTCGCCCTGAGTTCCTTAGGGCTCTGGATGTTGTGGGGTTGTGTTGGCTTACGCGACTCTGCAATATCGCGTGGACATCGGGGGCAGTTCCCTTGGATTGGCAGACTGGGGTGGTGGTTCCCCTATTCAAAAAGGGGGACCGTAGGGTGTGTTCCAACTATAGGGGGATCACACTCTTAAGCCTCCCTGGTAAGGTCTATTCAGGGGTTCTGGAGAGGAGGGTCCGTCGGATAGTCGAACCTCGGATTCAGGAGGAGCAGTGTGGTTTTCGTGCTGGTCGTGGAACACTGGACCAGCTCTACACCCTCAACAGGGTCCTGGAGGGCGCGTGGGAGTTTGCCCAACCAGTTTACATGTGCTTTGTGGACTTGGAAAAGGCATTCGACCGCGTCCCTCGGGGGGTTCTGTGGGGGGTACTCCGGGAGTATGGGGTACCAGGCCCATTGATATGGGCTGTTAGGTCCCTGTACGACCGGTGTCAGAGCTTGGTCCGCATTGCCGGCAGTAAGTCAGGCTCGTTTCCAGTGAGAGTTGGACTCCGCCAAGGTTGCCCTTTGTCACCGATTCTGTTCATAACTTTTATGGACAGAATTTCTAGGCGCAGCCAAGGTGTTGAGAGGATCCGTTTTGGTGGCCTTAGAATCGCTTCTCTGTTTTTTGCAGATGATGTGGTCCTATTGGCTTCATCAGATCGTGATCTACAGCTTTCGCTGGAGCGGTTTGCAGCCGAGTGTGATGCGGCCGGGATGAGGATCAGTTCCTCCAAATCCGAGGCCATGGTCTTGAGCCGGAAAAGGGTAGCATGCCCTCTCCGGGTCGGGGATGAGGTCCTGCCCCAAGTGGAGGAGTTTAAGTATCTCGGGGTCTTGTTCACGAATGAGGGAAAACTGGAGCGTGAGATCGATAGGCGGATAGGTGCAGCATCCGCAGTGAAGCGGGCGCTGTACCGGTCTGTCGTGGTGAAGAGAGAGCTGAGTCGAAAGGCAAAGCTCTCAATTTACCGATCGATCTACGTTCCCACCCTCATCTATGGTCATGAGCTTTGGGTTGTGACCGAAAGAACGAGATCTCGGATACAAGCGGCTGAAATGAGTTTTCTCCGCAGGGTGTCTGGACTCTCCCTTAGAGATAGGGTGAGAAGCTCGGTCATCCGGGAGGGACTCGGAGTAGAGCCGCTGCTTCTCCACATCGAGAGGAGCCAGTTGAGGTGGCTCGGGCATCTGGTTAGGATGCCTCCTGGACGCCTCCCTGGGGAGGTGTTCCGGGCATGTCCCACCGGGAGGAGGCCCAGAGGAAGACCCAGGACACGCTGGAGGGACTATGTTTCTCGGCTGGCCTGGGAACGCCTTGGGATTCCCCCAGAGGAGCTGCTCCATGTGGCTGGGGAGAGGGAAGTCTGGGCCTCCCTACTTAGGCTGCTACACCCGCGACCCGACCCTGGATAAGCGGACGAAAATGGATGGATGGATGGAAGTTTGCAGATGACACCACGGTGATTGGCCTCAAAGACTATGCAACCGCTTAAAGCAGGGGTGTCCAAATCAATTACACCGAGGGCCAAAAACACAAATTTGCTACAAGTCAAGTGCCAGACTGGTACAATATTTATAACGGGTGGACTGGTTCAATATTTAGAAGGGGGTGAAAAAAAAAGGTCTTCTTTCTGCACGTTTTTCATTCAATATTTTATTTAGTTTCTTTTCAATGATTAGATACCATTACATCTGCCAAGTTCTTGATATAAATTACAGACATGTTACTGTTTTTAGGATATTACATTTATAATGTAACAGGTTTAATTTTTTTTTAATACAGTTATGCTTTTTTAAGATCATTTATTGTTGGCTGCAAATATCTGCAAAATCCTTCATTTTCTTCAGATAGCTGTTGGTATCAAGTTTAACGACTTCTCTGTAAACAACCATGGTCTACATATCTTTTAAGCCAATTGATAAAATCTTTTTACACTAACTGTAGACATACTTGCAGCATATTATAAGCTACTTTTTATCCATTGTAATACATACACAATTTCTTTTGCAAAGCACTTCTGGATGGATGCAAACTGCTGCTTTTTGTTGCTTTGTACTTGTGACATGTGCACTTACAATAAAGTTTAAAGGTCCACTGACATGAATTTTTTACTATTCAGAAAATTGCTCAAAATATATTTTATCATTTAAATATGTTTGTTTTTGCAAACAAAATGATAAATCACTTTAATTTTGCTTTAAAAGTGATTTTGAACTTCAAGCCGTGTTTAATCATGGGAAATCCGATTACACTCGAACGCACCATCTGTGATGTCACACTGGGCAGAGGGCTCTGGTGTCTTTAATAGCGGACAATTTAAAACTGGACGAATTTAGCAATCTATGTGAAGATTTGAGCTATTTGTCTTCATTTTGGGAAGCAGAAAATAGTTTGGGTGATGGAACAAGAAACAACAGGATCTAATTTAGGTCTGATGCTGTATCAGACTTACCTTCATGTCGAGCTGCTCATACCTGCGCACTGTGACAAGCCCAGAGCTCTGCCCGGTGTGACATCACAGATGGTGCGTTCGGGTGTAATCAGATTTCCCATGATTAAACATGGCTTGAAGTTCAACATCACTTTTAAAGCAAAATTAAGTGATTATAAATTTTAAATTTTGTTTGCAAAAACGAACATTTAAATGATAATATATTTTGAGCAATTTAATGAATAGTAAAAAAAAAATCATGTCAGTGGACCTTTAAATTCTATTTGGCATTAAGAACCTGCACAAGAGCATTCCAAATTGCTACTAGAAGCAAACATTCTAAACAAATGATTGGGGGGGGGGAAAAAAAAAAGTTACAGTACACATTTACCATCGCCAGTTATAAACTTGTTTATTTAATCACTTTATTTTTTTTAAACGTTCTGTGAAAAAGCAAAACCACATGTGGACCATGGAGCCCTGAGGGACAGAGTCCAGACCCAGTAGAGACCACACAGACTGAGTGATCAGTTGCCTCTTTTGACTGGATGTTGGGGTTGATGCCTTTGTTCGTGGTGGAACGCTGGATCCCTGGAAAACTGTGGTTCTGTTAGAGTGTAGCAGAACTGATTGAAGGACAAGCACATACGGTTGTAGCGCGAGCGTGACTTTAAAACGTTCTGTGAAAAAGCAAAACCTGTGGACCATGGAGCCCTGAGGGACAGAGACCAGACCCAGCAGACACCATACCGACTGAGTGATCAGTAGTCTCTTTTGACTGGATGTTGATGCTTTTGTCCGTGGTGGAACACTGGTTCCCTGGAGAACTGTGGCTCTGTTGGAGTGTAGCGGAACTGATTGAAGGACAGGCGCTTACGGTTGTAGCGCGAACGTGACTTTAAAGCATACACCTCATCCTGGTCCTCTATAGGAGTGAAGACAGGCTCATCCTCACCACTGGTATCAGAGGAGGAACTCCAGTTTTCCTCTGTAGACTGGTAAGGGCTGTCCCTGTCTGGAGCCCCATGATGATAGTCCTGAGGGCCACCCTGCTGTTGGACCACATAAGATTCACCAGCAGTGATGCCACTGTGCCCTGGATAGCCGATGTAGCTGCCAAACCCACTGCGTGGTCCTGCAGGTTCCTCACCACTTGGTTTGTGAGAGTCATATCCAGAAGATGAAACTGACCACCACCAGGGCTGTTCACCTTCACTGCCTGAGGAGAAACACCTGCAGTCAGCACCAGATCCAGCTTTAAACTGCTCCCATCACTTTCTGTTCAGACTCACCTTGTCCGACAGGATAACAGGTGATGCTTCCAAGCAGCAGGAAAGAAATCCACAACACCCTGCAGAGACATTCAGCTCATCAGGTTAGCAACACAGTTCAGAGCAGAAGGTTAACATTGATAATCCAGTGTTAGGACATGCAGAACTACTGATGGAGACTGGAGATTCCTCACCTCATCCTGCTGCAGGTAAACTGACAGACAGCACCAACACTGAGCTCAGAGCTGCTGGCAGTGACAACAAGCTGCAGGAGCTGCTTTTAAACTAAACTCAGAGCCGCTGGAGCTGATTGCTGAGTGCTATCAGCTGCTGCAGAGGAAACACACCACCAAGAGCTTCCTGCTCATTGGTCACCTTCATGAAGATGACATGACTCCAAAATTAGACAAATAAAAAAAACAATAATGGGGCAACCGTGGCACAGTGGTAATGGCAGTCGACCCCCGATCAGAAGGTTGGAGGTTCGAATCCCGCGTCCGCCCACCATGTGTCGTTGTGTCCCTGGGCAAGACACTTAACCCCGAGTTGCTCCCGGTAGGTCTGGATGGCGCCTTGCAAGGCAGGCTACCACTACCGGTGTATGAATGTCTGAATGAATGGGTGGATGGTTGGTATTGTAAAGCGCTTTGGGGCTCCTCACAGGGGGCTGGAAAGCGCTATATAAATAAGCTCCATTTACAATTTAATAACTGAAAAAATAGAAGTAGCTTTTATAGTCCAGGAATTTCAAAAGAAAATAGGAAAACGAATCACCAACGACTTATCAGTATACACAGGAGAAATGTTAGCAGTTCTGTTAGAAGTACAGTGGGTGGACGAAGGAAAACTATTAAAAACTATTATTTGTTCACAGTCAAGTTCCACATTATTGAGTTTAAAACACAAGCATTCAGACAACAGGCCAGACATTTGATTAGAAATACTCCACACATTATTCAGAACACAAAGGATGGGATTAGCAGTAACATTTTTATGGGTACCAGCACACAATAGGATAGAAGGAAACAAGACATCAGATAAGATGGCAAAGAAGGCAACTCAAAATCATATTCACTTCACAGTACAAACAGTAATTCAACCTGAAGAGACTCACAAAACGAGAGAGAGAATACAATTAAAATGTTTTATTGATTAAGGTTTCTTTGGCGCTCGGGCCCCGGCGGAGGGCATGCATGCCGGACTGCTGAGAGCTTGAATGTCCGGCATAGGGAGATAGATTATGGATATCTACCCCCCCGGGACCCGAACCCGGTGGTGGAGAAGGGACCGCAGACGCCCAATCCATCCCACCGGTACGTGAATGACAGCCAGCCAGCGGCCGACGGCACCGGTCAACCCTGAGACGAACACCAGCGCAGAACCCCCATCCTGAGCAAGCACGAAGCGACAGTGGGAAGGAAAAACTCCCACGAGGGGAAGAAACCTCCAGCAGAACCAGGCTCAGGACAAGCGGCCAACTGCCATGACCGGCTGGGTCGCAGGGAACAGGAAGCAGGAACGCACACCGCAGCAGGACCAAGACGGAGGCGAGCAGGACAACCCCAGGCGGCGGAGGCGGGACGAAGAACAGGGGAGAACCGAGGAACCAGAAACCCCGGGAGGAGACGGGGAGGTGGAGGGAGGCGACTAGACTGGCAACGGGCAAACAGGAAGAGCTGAGGAAAGGGGCGCCTTATATCCAGGTGGACAGTTGAGTGATTCGATGCAGCTGTGAGTCCTGCCATTGTTGAATTTGCGTCTTCGACTTCATATCAGAGGCAAAAAGTATTATCAAAACAAAATCTGAAGAAAGAATGGCAGAAAAGATGGGATGAAGAAAGAAATGGAAGATGGTTTTATAGGATCAAAAAGACAGTAGGAGAAACGAGAACTGGAAGAAGGAGCAGAAAGTAGAAAAAATTAATAACAAGATAAGATTTGGGTATACAGGACTTAATTATACACTATTTTAAATACAGAAGAATGATACAGGAATTTGTGAGCACTGGCGACATGATGAAACCATACAACATGTTATACTGGGATGTCACAAATATGAGCAAGAACAAAGATATATGAAGAAAGAGTTTGAAAAGACAAAAGAAAAGTCAAACATAATATATGCACTAGAACTAAACGTAGAGAGCAAACATATAAAATTTATAATTAGATATTTCAAGAAACAAATCGGATTAAAATAATATAATATACCGGTACATGTAGTTTATTCATGCATTCACATATAGACTTATACATAATGAACCACACTCCAAACCAGTGGTGGGGATAATGTACACCTACAGTTTTTTGCCAACCGCCAATAAACTCATTAAGAAGAAGAAGAAGAAGAAGAAGAAGAATATATTTTTTTAACAAAACTTTATTTACACTATAATTTAACACAACAATGTTAAAAGGGTGATCAGGACAAGCTTAAAATAAAATATTTACATGAGGAGCTTGTTGTGCCGGAAAAGGGTAGCATGCCTTCTCCGGGTCGGGGAGGAGGTCCTGCCCCAAGTGGAGGAGTTTAAGTATCTCGGGGTCTTGTTCACGAATGAGGGAAAACTGGAGCGTGAGATCGATAGGCGGATAGGTGCAGCGTCCGCAGTGAAGCGGGTGCTGTACCGGTCTGTCGTGGTGAAGAGAGAGCTGAGTCAAAAGGCAAAGCTCTCAATTTACCGATCGATCTACGTTCCCACCCTCATCTATGGTCATGAGCTCTGGGTTATGACCGAAAGAACGAGATCTCGGATACAAGCGGCTGAAATGAGTTTTCTCCGCAGGGTGTCTGGACTCTCCCTTAGAGATAGGGTGAGAAGCTCAGTCATCCGGGAGGGACTCGGAGTAGAGCCGCTGCTTCTCCACATCGAGAGGAGCCAGTTGAGGTGGCTCGGGCATCTGGTTAGGATGCCTCCTGGACGCCTCCCTGGTGAGGTGTTCTGGGCATGTCCCACCGGGAGGAGACCCAGAGGAAGACCCAGGACACGCTGGAGGGACTATGTTTCTCGGCTGGCCTGGGAACGCCTTGGGATTCCCCCAGAGGAGCTGCTCCAAGTGGCTGGGGAGAGGGAAGTCTGGGCCTCCCTACTTAGGCTGCTACCCCCGCGACCCGACCCCGGATAAGCGGAAGAAAATGGATGGATGGAGGAGCTTGTTGTATTGTAGTTCTCCCTGATCAGAAATGGTGCATAAAACCTTCTTAAATCCCCACAGTTTCACAAAATTCTCCAAGTGTCCAGTGTCTCTGTAGAAGCAAAACTTCAACGCCAGTCTGGTCTTGATGTTGCACTTCCACAGAGCCACAGCATCAATTTGAGGTTCAGCCTGCAGTCTGTCCCTAAACAGCCATTGTTGCTTCGGCTACCAGAAAGTTTAAAGTTTGGGATTTAAACTTTGTGGCTTTGCTGTAATGTACTCCATTAATAAAAACAGATTTGGTGAATACTGTGTCAAAAAGGCTAAAGATCCTCATCATTAGATTAAACAGAGCAATCAATCATACACCATATGTAAAAACATGAAAAACACTCTCAAACAAACTGCAAAAAGGACACTCATTAAAACCTCAGGATTGATCACTGACAAAAACGAGTTTGATGCAATGGCGCCGTGAAGGATCCTCCATTGAAGATCGCCAGTCCGTTTCTTTGTTGGAGGTTTGTAAAGAGTCCTCCCCTGGGGCCTCTGACTTCCAAGTTTGTCATCCCACACGCTGACAGCTCTGTTGTGCAGAGTTCTCTTGTTCTAACATAAGTCATATAAAGTACTTTTTGACCCATTCTGCACAAGTCAATTTTTGGGTCTATATTGTTTAGCAGAGGACCACTGTCTTTCACAAAGGTAGGATCCAGGTTAATGTCCGGGAAAGGGTCCATTGGGTCAGGTGGGCAATTCCCCGTGAATCACAGTTGCAGGAGACACTTCTCTCCAGCTGTCATCCTCTCCTTCACCAGGTCCAGGAAGCACTGCACCACTCTGACAGACCGGAAACCAAGCAACAACAAAAAAACACCTCTCCGACGCTGGAGAAAACTGGATTGGCCGTCTCCACCAAGCAACTCAGGGTCACCATCCCAGAATCGCACAGTGCCTTTGACAGTCCTGGCACTGTGCTATCACAAACGTCCATTCTCGCTTCACAGACTAGTGGCTCCTCTAAGAGCCAATGCAGAGAATTAAACGTTTTTGATCTGTTAGGTTTAAAAAAGGAAAACACTTTGAAAACACTCTGATAAAACAGGGGCAATCCCTTTATCTTTAAAAGGCCAACATTGTTTAGAAACAGAGCAGCATCCAGCCCCAACCCGCTCACACGTCTGAGGATGCAGCTGGCCACGTCTCTCCATACAGTGTCAGGAGATCCTGCCAGGTACTTCTGGAGGAACTGTATTCGAAAAGTGGCTGTTCTGCTGGCCAGGTGGACAAGGCCCTGTCCCCCTCCTCTCTCGATAAGAACAGATCTGACGGTGGCACCCAATGTCGACCGTCCCAAAAGAAATCTACCATCTCAGATTGTATTTTTACCAACTGGCCTGGAGGTGGATCTAGAACAGAAAGTTTGTGCCACAGTTGTGATGCAACCAGGTTGTTTAACACCAGTACTCTGCCTCTGTAGGACATTTTTGAGTGCATCCATTTCCATTTTTCCAATTTATTCTTGACTTTCTGTTCCACATTGTCCCAGTTTTTCTGTACTGAAGCCTTATTCCCTACATAGACACCAAGATATTCAAGACCATCTCTCTTCCACGGGAGGTTTTCAGGTAGAACTGGGAGCCCTTCAGGCCACTAACCCACGGCGAGGGTTGTGCTCTTTCCCCAGTTTACCCACGCAGCAGACAGGGTTGAAAAACTCTCTGTGATTTTACTTAGTGTGTCGACATCTTGTAGATTTTTTACAAAAACAACAAAGTCAGCGTAGGCGGAAAAAACTATGCTACTATTGAAACCAGGTAAAATAAAACTGAAAGTTATGCACCATAACTCATGTTCCCTGAAGGAAGGGAACGAGGTGCAACATAATGCTATGGGAATTGCGCCCCCGCGCGATTACCTGAAGGAATACAATCACGCCTTTACGGCAGGGGCGTCAGCGTCACGCCAGAGGCCCCGCCCTCTGGGTACTTAAGGCACTGACGCCCATCCATCTTTCTCCAAAATGCACTTCACCGAGCTTTCAGCATTGAAAGGGCCAAATATGTTGCACCTCGTTCCCTTCCTTCAGGGAACATGAGTTATGGTGCATAACTTTCAGTTCCCTTATCAGTCATTTCACTCTGTGCAACATAATGCTATGGGAACGTAATTCATTCACGCCCTTGAAATGCTCAGCAAAATGCATGTGAGAACATCTGCCTTAATATGACAGGCATCTCCCAATTGCTCTCTTTAAGGTATGGAGAGAGCACAGTCCAGGAGGAAAAAATGCCTCATGTAGAAACATCAGCTTGATGTTACCACTGGACACATAGATGAAACACCAACTAGAGACAGCATAAGCGTGCTCCACTAGTGTGATTACCCACCATCCCCTTTTTTATCTGGAAATCCTGAGAAGCAGGAGGCAAGAGTAAGGAACCCATTACACCACGGGCAATCAGATGGCAATGTGGAGGTAGAAAACCCAGTTCGAGCACAGAGTAACCTTCCAAGTCCCCAGGGGAAAAATTTCATATATACAAGGGGCACGCACAAGTCCCTCATCTGCTCCTTTAACAGACAATTCACTAGGACTGTCAAAGTGGGGCCCATCCGGATGTCGGAGACCTGTTAAAGGAGAGGGTAACCCTTCCACTGAACATCTCCCAAGCAAACATAAACGCCAAGGGATTCCCTTGTGTTTGTTGTTGCTGATTGACTTGGAAAAAGCAATCAAAGCCTTATGCCCTCAGCCAGTTCCCTTCAAAGGCCAGGCTGAAAGCTGCCAAAACTCCGGACACGGGTGTAGAAGCTGCCCACGTGCCTGAGTCAGCAGGTCCCTGTGAGAAGGCAACTGCCATGGTGTCCCTGATAACATTTAGATTAGTTCGGGGAACCAAGTTTTCTGCGGCCACCTAGGGCCTATCAGAATCAGGGAGAGGGCTCCCTGACGTACATGCTCCAGTGTCACCTGGATCAGAGGGACAGGTGAAAAAGCATAGTACAGCACCCCTGCTGGCCAATCATGTGCCAGAGCATCCGTTCCCAACAGTGCATCTGTTTCCTTCAGAGAGAAGTAAAGGTCACATTGTGAGCTAGCTCTGCAAGCGAACAAGTCCACTGAAGCTCTCCCAAATCGTGACCAGACCTGTTCCACGACCCATGGATTCAGTCTCCATTCTGATGTCAAGAGAGGCCCTCTCAAGAGGGCATCCGCTCCATAATTTAGTTCACCAGGAACATGAGTCGCCCTGAGTGACAAGATTCTTGGAGCACACCATGTGAGCATCTTCTGCGTCAGCTCGAGGAGGGCTCGGGACCTTGTCCCCCCCTCCCTGTTGATGAAGGACACTATGGTCCTGTTATCTGATTCTACCAAAACGTGCTGTCCTGCATTCAGACTTTTGCCAAAAAAGTATTTTACTGACATGAATACGGCCATTAATTTTAGGAAGTTGATATGTAATCTCGCTTCCTGTTTATTCTAAAGGCCATGGGCGTTCTGATTTCTGCAGATCGCTTCCCATCCTGTTTTCGAGGCATCCGTCATGATGACCACACGAGATGACACCCTACCTAGTGGAACCCCTTCCTTGAAAATAGACAAGTCTCTCCAAGGATCCAGGGCCCTCAGGCACTCTGAATCTATTCTAACCTTTCTTGTTCCACCATGCAGGGCGGGTATTGTCTGTTAGTTTAGCCATACTTGTAGGGCCCGCATTTTCAGCAATGCGTGTGGCACACAGGGAATGGCTGCCGCCAAGAGGCCTAAAAGACGTTGGCACATTTTCATAGGGACCCGCTGATCCAGTTTGAATTTTGCCAGGCAGTGGCGAATTAAGGAAACTCGTTCCTTTGAGAGCCATGTTCTGTAGCGGATGGTGTCGACCTGTACTCCCAGAAATACGGTAACCTGTGATGGAGTTAGGTCACTCTTTTGTAGGTTTATGACAAAACCGAGAGACTCCAGGTGAGAGATCACCTTGCAGGAGTGTGACTGGGCCTGTATTCTGCTTCCAGCCAGAATCAGGAGGTCATCCAAGTAGTTCATAACCCTGAGTCCTTGATTCCTAAGGGGGGTCAGGGCTGCATCCAGACATTTAGTAAATGCACGAGGAGCCGTCTTCAAACCAAAGGGTAAGGCTTTGAATTCATAAGCCTTTCCCTCGAAAGCAAAACGGAGGAATTTTCTGTGTTTCCTCCACACGCCTACATGGAAATAGGCATCTTTCAAATCCACTGTACAAGCGTAGTCTCCTGGTCTCACGGACTGGAGAACCTGCCGCAGTGTAAGCATCTTGAACTTAAATTTTTTAATTATTTTGTTCAAAGTCCTGAGATCCAGGATCGGTCTCAGGGAATTATCCTTTTTGGGCACCAGGAAGTACTTGCTGTAGTGTCCGGAGCGTAGTTTGCGTTTCGGGACCAAACTTATCACCCCCTTCTGTAACATTGTCAAAACTTCCTCCCTCAGCACGTGTGCGCTTGCAGGGTTAATATTTGATTGCAGTACCCCCGTGAAGGGGGGCGGTCTCCTGGCGAACTGCAACTTGAGCCCATGACATATTGTCGTCATGACCCATTCATTTGGTAGACACGCCCTCCAGGCCTGCGCGTGCGCTATGAGCCTGGAAGGCATGTCCAATTGCTGTTTGAGTGCGGGAGGGGTGGCCATTGACCCCTCTCGCGAGTTCTCGAGCAGGCTGGTCAGCCCAACAGAAGATATCGCGAGATCTGACAGCTTCAGGCAGAGCTCGTGTATCTTGCTACGGTTCATAGTTTGACCACGTGGTTTGTGTTTTATAAAAGTGGGACTCGAGTCAAGAACCAGGGCAGTCTGTGCTTTGGTACTTTTATTTTCATATATGCATGAAACAGTGTTTGTTCTGATTACACATACAGTAGGCGAGTCATGTTTAGTGCGCGCACACACATGTCACCAGCTCCTTGTAGTGATTTACAAGTGCAGACTGGGCTCAAAAGGTCAGGTTCCCATACCGTGTGGATGGGCAAGCCTGTAAAATCATGAGTTCATCCTGTTTCATCAGGCCCAAATCTGCTTTCCACATGTGGTCATTGAAGAGGCCCTTGGCCAATATTGGGAAGGTTCACTGTCGCCAGCTGGTCTCTTTTGTGGAGGGTGACGCATGTCTCCCTTGGGGGATGCAAAGCTTTTCCTCGGCAGCCCCACGCGGAGGGCTTCCACCTGTTTGCGTCTTTGTTCCAGCCTGGCCTGGATACGTTCCAGGGCTCCCCCGAAGAGTCCCGTCGGCTCAATCGGGTGCTGAAGGAAGGGGGACCTTTGGTTTTCTGGGAGGTCAGTCAAAGTTAGCCAAAGATGGCACTGGGCGACAACCATTTCCGCCATTGCTCTGCCTTGCATGATGGCTATTTTTCCCATCATGCGGAGTACGAAGTCGGAGGTAAGGTGGGCCTTCTCCATGGCCTCTGTTACGGCTTGTTCGTTTTTCGTTACCTGAAGTTCCTGCAGTTTTTCTGCCAGGTACGCCTGCATCATGGTCGATGCATTCATCGCACGAGCCGCGAGGCCCTGAGCCTTGTAGCACTTTTCAAGCTGTTTCTCCGAAGCCCGGCAGGCCCTGCTGGGAAGCGCTGGCTTCGCCCCCGTAGCCGGGGGGGCCAGATGAGCCGCCAGGGTCTCCTCCATCTGGGGTGCGTTGGCGAGGCCTGCTGCCTCCATTCCAGCGACATCCAGGAGTCGGAATAGTGGCAGCGTCATGGAAGCTACGGGTTCTGCCCAGGAGCGTGTGAGCGCCATGAGGAAGTCTGGGAAAATGGGCATTTTCTGCAACATCGTCGGTTGCGGTCTTGCGTAGAAGTAGTTTCCCGCCAGCCTCGTAACCTGTTGGCGAGGCGTGGGGTCTGGTCACGCGACCAGCAGGGTGTCCGCCGCCCTATGGCACAGGTCGAACAGAGTAGGGACCGACACGTCTGGTTCCGGTAGAGCTTGCGCCAGGTTCTGGGAGGAATCAACAATTTCTCCTCTGCAACCGTACTCGGCGTCTTGGTCAGACACCTCTGGCGTCGAGTCTTCGCCGGGGACCGAGGAGTCCGACAAGCTTTCATCCCCGACTTGACCGTTGCATTCGAAGTCCATGTTCTCGAGCTCCGGTTCGGGAGCATGCAGCTTTTTGAGGCGTGCGGCCTTCAGCGCTGCGGCCTTTCGCCATGGATTTAGCCAATGGCGCAGGCATTCGACAGTAGTGGGAGCAGGAGTCGGGGGATTCCAGCGCTCTTCTTGCTTGCAGAATCCCTAGGCAGACGGGACAGGCCTCGTGGGTGTCCGTCGCCGAGAGGGAATGGCCGCAGCCGCTGGGGCAGGGGCGCGAGCGAGGGCTCGCTGTCCTGCTGGTTTTCTTTGGAACCTTTGTCCTCCGTTTTCCCTTCTCGGGAGCCATGTCCGGAGACGAGAAGCGTCGAGTCCGTTCCTAGTTTCCTTTTGTTCGAAGACGTCTCCTCCGTCATCTTGCTTTCGCTGGCTAGCCTGATAATGGTTAGCAGGGAGTGTTGTGACACAGTTAGCGCCGTCGAGCGAAGCAGCTACGGAGAGAGAAGAAAACTTTGAGGTAAGTAGACAAACGCTGGACTAGCTTCTGCCAACCCAGCAGTACGTAGGAAAATTTTCTCTGTACGCTCAGTGTAGGGAGCAAGTTCACCTCTGATCGAGCGATGCGACAACAGAGAAATCCCACGAAGTTCAGGTTTTAAGCGAGGTAAAGGGCAATAAGAGAAAGATGGATGGGCGTCAGTGCCTTAAGTACCCAGAGGGCGGGGCATCTGGCGTGGCGCTGACTCCCCTGTCATAAAGGCGTGATTGTATTCCTTCAGGTAATCGCACGGGGGCGAAATTCCCATAGAATTATGTTGCACCAAGTGACATGACTGATAAGGGAACCATGAACACTCGAACAGATCTTCTGAAGAAGGGGTTCCAGGGAGAGTGCATAGAGCATTCCCGAGAGCGCACAGCCCTGCCGAACACCTCTACACACCCTAAAAGGATCACACAGGCTACCGTTGACCTTCAGCACACCCTCAACATTACTGTACAACAACACTCCAACATTTGTTATCACTTGAGTTGATGGAAGAGGTGATGCAATTTCTTAACGGGAGCGTAATATGGTGCAGAGACTTTAATGCTAACAGCACTGTATGGGGACATGTAATGATAAAAATGGACTGGTTAGCGAAGAAATTATGGAAAATAAAAATGTATTATGCATTAATGATGGGAAGGGAACAAAAATAAATGTAAGAACAAGAGCATACAGGTAGTCCCCGACTTACGAGCGAGTTCCGTTCTTATGAGTTGCTCGTAAACCGAAAATTCGTAATTCGGGACTACCTTTTTTTTTCCCTTTTATATACCGCACGAGCACGTACATGTGCGGTAATGAACAGTTACAAAGCATTTCAACTATCCTAACACTTTAAAATACAGTATTAATAAAAAATATAAAAAATTAATTTCTTACTTTGAGCTGAGCTGTTTGCCTCCCTCCGCTGTGTTACGTCCGAGCTCCCAGGCTTCCTGTAGCACCATGCTGTCCAAACCCTTTACAGGAAGGACTGTTAGTATGCTATCTTCATACATTTGGAGCCAGAAAAATGTTTTAATAAGTTTTAATAACTTACCAAAAGCCGTCTGCCAGCGCCGCCATTAGCAGCACCTGTTAGCATGTAGCCCCACCGAGTCCGCTGCGCAGTTACGGGCAGTCCAGTTTAGCTGCAGCTTCAAAAAGGCTGTCGGCTTTGTTATTCCAAGTTAGCTGGGTGTCCCCCGATATCTTCTGCTTCCAGTCCGACATCGAGGCGAGCTCCAGGAACCTCTGATCGCACAAAGCCGGCTGTCTGCTGCAGCTCTGGTGCTGGGGTCCGGTTTAGCATGTTAGCCTTAGCTCATACCATGAGCTGCTGGTCTCGCGCGGTGCTGTGGGAGCGATCGGCGGAGCGATCGCGGCTGCTGCTCCAGTCCTGAGACATTCACAGAGTTCAGGGAGTGTTTCCAGTTAATTTATCCGTATGAGGCATCCTCTTATGGGAGAAACAGTCCTCCAAAAGCCGACTGCCGAGTGCCGAGACTCTGGAACTAATGAATGTAAAATGGCGGAGGCGGTATTTCCGGTTCCTGGTTCCCGCAGGAAGTTGTTCAAAAAAGCACGAAATTATTAAAAAATAATAATAATAATGATACTTTACGTATTTATAAAGCCATTTAAAACATTCACAGCTGCAACAAAGTGCTGTACACATGAAATTAAGAACATTTAAACACAACAAAAAAAAATAATAATATATAAATATTATTTTTTTATTTCATATTTTTATTAATTATGATAATCTCGTAAAGTCGGACGCTCGTAGGTCAGGGCGCTCGTAAGTCGGGGACCACCTGTAGTCTGTCATTGACTTCACAGTTGCATCAAACTCACTGGTGTCTGTGAGTGGGACATTGATAAAAAGACAATTGTTAGTGATCATTATCCCATTATAATCAGAGTTGCATTAACAATAAATAACAAGAGTATAAAAGTAAATAAGAAATGTAATTTTAATAAGGCAGACTGGATTAAATTTAGATATTTGAGTAAAATTAATCTAGAAAAAGTCAACATAAATTGTGCACTCAGGAAAACGAAGAATACAGCATGGTAAAATAACATTTTGTACACAATGATAGAACATTTCAGTGAAACATCAAGACATTAGAATTTTGCAAAAATTCTGGGAGTGTGAGCTGCTAGAGAGCTGGAAGGAGGCGATCATTGTTCCTATAGCTAAATCAGGAAAAGACAATACAAAGCCAGAAAATTACAGAAAGATTGCTTTAACTTCCAATATGTGTAAAATAATGGAAAAAATATATATATTAAATTATTCAAACAAAAGGATGTAAAAATATCAGTTATGAAAAGGGACAAATACTAATGATCCAACACTATAGAGCATTACATCAGAGAAGCACAAATCAAAGTGCAGTTGCTGTATTTTCTGATATAGAGAAGGCATACAATTATGCGGGTAGAATGATTAAATGATTTCAAATGGGAACTGATGGAAAAATGTTTAACTGTGTTCAAAACTTTCTTTAGAAAATAACTGAAGTGAGAATTGGGCAAGAAGAAAATTTACAGTAGAACAATGGAACACCACAAGGAAGCATTTTCAGTCCGTTATTGTTTTCAACAATGAGAATGAAATATTCACTGTTTGCGGATGATGGAGCCATGTATGGAGGACCAAACTACGGTGGCCCCAAGGTGTAAATGAACAACATTTAAAAAAACGGAATTACATTTGAAAAAACACAACAAAAACAACAAAAACACAACAACATTCGAAAAACCGAAATTAAATTTGAAAAAACACAACATTTGAAAAAACGGAATTACATTAAGCCAAACTGGAAGTGGCCAAAGCGGAAGTAGAAAAAACCAAATTACATTAAGCCAAACCGGAAGTGGCCACAACGGAAGTAGAAAAAACCAAATTACATTAAGCCTAACCGGAAGTGGCCAAAGCGGAAGTGGCCCAAATCACATTGGGGAAAAAACGGAATTACATTTGGAAAAACACAACAAAAACACAACATTTGGAAAAACGAAATTACATTAAGACAACCTATTTTT
>JBBPBX010010125.1:32266-58534 GCA_038048925.1 Garcialebias charrua | reverse complement strand
ATTTATTTATATTTATATATATATATATCATAGCTGGGCAACGCTAATAAAAAAATTAGTTCCACAACTTCTAAAACGCTTATTAATTTTTTTAGGTCCACAATTTCAAAAGCACAAATGTCTTATGAAAATTAGGGGAAGCTAATTTAAACCGCTATTTATATTCAATATTGTTTCAAAAAACAAATAGTAATTTATTTTTGTTGCGCAACCGAAAAATAAATTAAACCAATTCCAAAATTCTATAGGCAGTCCACAGATTTAATGAAAAGTAACTAAAATGATCCTAAGAGGATGAAATTACAAAAATCAAAGGATTTATTTAATACTTTACGTAGATATATTCTATTCGGCCACGAAATTAACAAAAAAGAGAATGATCTTTAATCCCTAACACACCACTTTTAAATCTCAAATACACGGGCGTCTCGCCACCGCATTTATACATAAAAAGCAACCCAAATACATAAACTAACGACTCACCGTCGCGTGGTATACACAGAACACACAATAGTCAGAGTCAGAGAGTCTTTATTGTCATTTGCACCGCATGTGGTCCATGAGATGAAAACGAGATTATGTACACAATAGAATCCACTGGCCGCGTTAATTTGGCTTGAAACAGCGGGGTTCTCTGCGGATTTATCCAAGTACCCAGCACAAACAGCTAGCCACAGAATTAGCCCCTGAGTTCACCTCTGACCCGGAAGATGTCAAGATGGAATAGTCCATTTTTAGTAGGGGGATAAAGAAATCGACCGTTTTTTTAATTGCGTATTTAATGATCGTTTTCATCGTAACTATAATTATTTTTATGTTAAATGTACATTAACAAGCAGGATCAATGTTAGGGATGTAGGTGACTGGCGGCGGGGCCGGGGCCCCATGCTGATTGGGATCCCCAGGCAACGGCATCATTTACCTACATGGTAGATCCGAGTCTGTTCTCCGCTCTGCTCCCCCTCCAACCCTCCCTCCTCTCTGCTCTTTACGGTGGGGAAAAAGGTAAAACTAGCAGCAACAGAGCCAGAATAAGAGCCTCTAAATAAGTTTATTGGTTTTTACTGATAGATAATTAGTTATTAGCGGTACTGCATTTTAAATAAAAATAGCACAAATCCGCTTATGAATTATAAAAGTTAGTCAAACCACAAAAACGCTGACAAAAAGTTTAGGTCCACTGTAAGCGGATTAGCGCTTTAGCGCTCTCTAGCGTTCATGCCCACCATTATATATATATATATATATATATATATATATATATATATATATATATATATTTAGGGATGCACCGATACCAGATTTTTGAAAACCGAGTACAAGTACAAGTACTTACATTAAAGTACTTGCCGATACCAAGTACCGATACAAGTACTAATTAATATTTTTAAAAATCATTCTAATTAACTTAAACTGTTTATTTTCATTAGACACTTCAAACATAAATAAACAAAGTACATTACTATTGGTAATCTGTAAAGTATGTCCAAACTTGTACAAAAAAATAAAATGTTTTACATTTGAACTCTTACATAGTCAATGAAATGAAATGAAACTGGTATCGGGTCCTGTAGTATCGGAGCCCTTTTATGAGTACAAGTACGAGTAAACGCACATGGTATCGGACCGATACCCGATACTGGTATCGGTATCGGTGCATCCCTACATACAACTGATTAAATCTGGAAACCACCTTCTTTCAAGATAGCCACAATAGCTAGTCAACATAACTCAAGTTAAATTTACAAATATACAGCTCAATTTTATGTAGTAGTATGGTTTCACAACAGCCCAGGCATCTTGCAAGATGATGCATACTTTGTTTAAAGTTTGACCAAAATGATTTTAATTTTTTCATAAGCTCTTATCCTAGGACAATTTTAGTCTACAACTCTGATTGAAAAGGTGATGGGCGATATGTCTCCCTTTAAGGGCCCATTACTTTAAAGTAGAATTTATATTAAAATTTTGGTGTTTGGTTAAAGCTTGAATACTTCAATGTGCAAACTAAAATAAAATAGGTCACATTTTAAAAACAGCAGCAGCAGTAGTTGTCTCTGCAGAACCTGTGTTGCTGCATGCCGACTTTTCCCTAAATAGGACACTATAGATAAAGTTACTTTACAGAGTTTTGTGGTGTCTTTGAAAGACTACAGCTGGCCTCTGGGACCACAATAAACTTCACGCTGCAGCAGAAGCCTGTCAGCATGTACTGGTTCTGTGCCATTGGTAGGTCTTCTACAAATAGGCTTGCAGCAGAACCAGAGCACATGTCAGCTGTGATGAATGATGTTCCACAAACTACTGTCCCTGTTGACTCACATGCATGTTCACCTGTTATACTTACTGCATGTGACCTGCTGCAACAACTGTGAAGGAAAACGAAAACTTTATTTTACTTTCCTCTGTATTTAGAACCAGGACAGAAAAGAGCATTCTCCATTTGTTGGTGTAGTTTCTTATGAAGAAACCACTGTGTGGCCTGAATGAGACAAGATTGTAACTTTTCACATTCTTTTCTTTTTCTTTTTTTTTTCTTCACTTTTTCACCCTTGTTTGACCTTATCGTCATGTTCAACTGTTGTTGATATAATTGTTATTTCTGAGATTCTGACTCTAAATCTAATCTGGATGAAGATAATTGACAGCTTTAATAGTTATTGTTCAGATCATCCTAGAAAAGGAGGTGGTGTGGCAATATATGTCAGATCTAGTCTTACAACACAAATGGTGTTTGCTTAATCAACTCCTAAGCAATTTGAAATCTTAGCTCTAAATATCGATTTGTCATTTTTTTAAGGGGAAAAAAGGGAAAAGAGAAAAAAGGATTAAAAAGGAAAAAAAATATTGATTTGTCTAATCAGTTTTTGTTGTTGGTTGCTACAGAGCCCTTCTGCCACATCTGGAACACTATGATCCTTAATGCAGCTTTTATCTAACTTACACTTTAAAGGATTCATTCTGGTAGATAATTTTATTTAGACTGGCTCTCTCACCAATGCCAATGTCTCCCTGTCAGACAAATTTAAAGCATGTCCTGATGCATGCTCAATAATCCAGGTAGAAAAATAAAAAAAAAAGTTAAGTCTGGTCCTCTGGACATTCAAAAAACAAAACAAAACTAATAATAATAATTGTAGAAACATTTCGTCTTTCCTCCGAAAGACTTCTTCATTCTGAGGTGCTGTATCCAGCTCAGTCTTATAAATAACACCTTCTCATAGTGGATCAACCAGTTTGCTGCTGATAGCCAAAACTAGCTGCTCACATGGTCAAGGAGGACCATCAGCCTAACGATGGATCGTTAGCACCCTGATGGTTGATTGCTACAGCCACTAAACAGCCACTGGCCAAAAGGATGGACCAGCACAGAAGATCAACATCATCAGGTCAGGACTCTGCGGTCTACACTCATCTCCAGGCCAGCGGTCACTCTTTCAGGGATGAAGATGTTCACATCCTTGATAGAGAGGAACAATGGTTTGAGAGAGGAGTAAAGGAGGCCATCTTTGTGAAAAGAAACCGTCCATCATTAAACAGAGGTGGAGGCCTCTGGGTTCAACTGTCCCCCTCTTACAATGCTGTTATTGCTAGTATCACTCAGCCCTCTGTGAATAGCCAACAACCACCAGGGTGCTAACGATCTATCGTTAGGCTGATGGTCTTCCTTAATCATGTGAGCAGCTAGTTTGGGCTGTCAACAGCAAACTGGTGTATCCACTATGAGAAGGTGCTATTTATAAGAATAGGCTGAATACAGCAGCTCAGACTGAAGAAGTCTTTCGGAGGAAAGACGAAACGGTTCTACAATTTTGTTTGTTTGTTTTGTTTTTTGAATGTCCAGAGGACCAGACTTGGTAAATGGTAAATGGTAAATGGAGCTTATTTATATAGCGCTTTCCAGCCCCCTGTGAGGAGCCCCAAAGTGCTTTACAATACCAGCCATCCACCCATTCATTCAGACATTCATACACTGGTAGTGGTAGCCTGCCTTGCAAGGCGCCATCCAGACCTACTGGGAGCAACTCAGGGTTAAGTGTCTTGCCCAGGGACACAACGACACATGGTGGGCGGACGCGGGATTCGAACCTCCAACCTTCCGATCGGGGGTCAACTGCCATTATCACTACACCACGGTCGCCTTAACTTTTTTAGATTAAAGCATGTTTATCATCCAATCTGTTAGATTATTTATAGGTCCATTTGTTCTAATCCAAAAGGCCATTATATTGGCAAACCATCTCTTCTAAATATATACATCACATAAATGCCATATAAAGACAATAGGTTAGGTGATATTGCAAATGTCCTTAGTGATCACTGTGTGGTTAGTGTTGTTAGGGATGCTAAAATGCCTTGTCCCAAACCTAGAGTAATCCTAAAATGACGCATGAAGCATTTTAGTAAACAAGTCTTTCTTTTGATTTGTTAAATTTTGACGGGTATCATATTTCATTAATTGACTGTTAACCTGGCTTAGAACTATTTTCATAATAGTTTCCTTTATTTTGTAAATAAACTTCATCCTTTTTGCCAGTTCAGAATAAAGGGCCAGGATAGCCCCTTTCTAACTTCTGAGTTAGCTGGCAATTTGCACAAGAGGGATCAGCTATGGGCAACAGCAAGAAAGTCTGGTTTAGATACACGTTGGTTGCAATTTCATCCATTATGGAATCATTGTATATCTTCCATTAAAGCTGCTAAACAAAATTATTCCATATCGCAGACCCCCAAAGGTCTGGCAAACCCATCAAATCTCTTTCTGGCAGCATTCACTCATCTGATCTGCCATCACAATTATTTGTTGACTCTGTTCTGTGTCAGATAAGCATAAGATACTTAATTGTTTCAACAGACATTTAGCTGTTTCCAGCTTCTTGTTTGATACATATTTCAATGGTAATCACCTACTTCTTGATAAGATAGAATAGCACTATACTGTATAAGTACAGTCCATTCTCCTACAAGTCACACCTCAAAAACCGGTAAATATTCAAGTCAAGAAGTATTTTGATTATTTTAAAATTTTATCTTCCCACCAACCTGGCTTCAGGAAAAAACACAGCACAATGACTCTTCGCTAAAGGTTTTTAATGATGTTGTTGAAGCATTGGATTATAAGAATTACTGTGCTGGACTTTATTTAGATCTGTCTAAAGCTTTTGATGCTGCTCATGACATCTTATGCCATAAGTTTTTAGATATTGGTTTCTTAGGTCACATTTTTGGTTGTTTTTCTAACTATCTCTTAGGTCAGAGACAATGTGTACAACACAATGGTATTACGTCTAGCTATTTAATGGCCACTAATGGTGTGCCACAAGGCTCAGTTTTTGGACCAAATATTTGTACAATTTATATAAGTAATGTAGGTGAAATATGAGTGTTTGGTATTAAATGTTTTCTGACTAATGTTTATCAATTTTTTATGCTTTCTGCAACACTTGTGAATATGCCTGGCTAGTTTAGTGTCAAGCTGACCCTTAAACTGTATCAACTTGGTTTTGCAATTAGGTTTTGTCAGGCGCAGAGTAATGTGGGAAAACTGAGCTCGTTTTCTCCCACATGACCTTGGCAGCCTTTTTGGTAAGAGATGCAACAGGCTAGTCAAATAAGAAATGTTATGAATGAATGAATGAATGTTATGAATGAATGAAGCCTTCATCCTGCGCCCTGGATCCCTTCCCCTCGTCTCTCATAAAATCCAATCACTCTGCAATTAGCCCATTGATCACACAAATAATAAATCAGTCTCTACAATCTGGTCATGTTCCACTGCCTCTAAAAACTGCCATCATTAAGCCTCTTCTGAAAAAATCTAATTTGGATCCCGACATTTTTTCTAATTACCGCCCAATTTCCCACCTCCCATTTCTGTCTAAAGTGCTGGAAAAAGCAGTTGCTGCTCAGCTGCAGGACCACCTACAACAACACTCTCTGTATGAGAAGTTCCAGTCTGGCTTCCGTGCAGCTCACAGTACTGAGACGGCATTGCTGAGAGTTACAAATGATGTCCTCATGGCTGCTGACACTGGTTCTCCCTCCATCCTTGTCCTCCTTGACCTCACTGCAGCTTTCGACACTGTGGACCATAATATCCTCCTCCACCGTCTTCATGTGGAGGTCGGTCTCTGTGACACTGTCCTGGACTGGTTCAAATCTTTCCTCTCCGATAGGCTGGAATGTGTTAGTCTTGGCAATGCCACTTCCCAGACAGTCGGTGTCTCCTGTGGTGTCCCTCAAGGGTCAGTTCTGGGGCCCCTGCTGTTTTCCCTTTACATGCTGCCTTTAGGTCAAATTATTAATCAGTTCAACATTTCTTTTCACTGCTATGCCGACGATACACAGCTTTACATCAGGACTGGAGCATCCTCATCATCCCCATCTTCATCTTCACTCACTGCCCTCTCTACCTGCCTGGAGGAAATAAGGGCATGGATGAATCAGAACTTTCTTCAATTAAACTGCTCTAAGACTGAGGCCATACTGATTGGCACCCCTCACCAGGTACAAACATCTCCTATAACAACACTTTCCTTTTCTGGTCAAGACATCCCCCTCTCCACCTCTGTTACAAATCTTGGAATAAAAATGGACTCTCATCTTACATTTGAAAATCACATTAAGCATCTGTTTAAAACCTGCTTCTTCCATCTTCGAAACATCTCCAGACTTCGCCCATCTCTGACTTTTCCTGATGCTGAGAAACTCGTCCATGCCTTTGTCTCCTCCAGGCTCGACTACTGCAACTCCCTGTTTATTGGTATCCCTGGCAAAAACCTTCAGAAACTTCAATACATTCAAAACAGTGCAGCAAGGATTCTGTTGAGAGTTCGTAAATTTGAACATATTACACCCATTCTCCATAACCTCCATTGGCTTCCTGTCACCTACAGAATTCAATACAAAACTGCTCTCATTACCCATCAATGCTTGCACGGCACTTCACCTGACTATCTAAAGGACATTCTTGCACCATATTCATCCACCCGGTCTCTACGATCACAGAACAGTAATTTCCTTCATATTCCTCGGACCAAATTGAGGACCATGGGAGACCGAGCATTCTGTGTGGCTGCCCCCCGCCTGTGGAACTCCCTCCCTGACGACCTGAGAGCTCCACAGTCACTGGTTGACTTTAAAAGCAGCATAAAGACTTTTCTTTTTAAGCAAGCCTATTCTGCCTCCACATGATTTTATCTTTGATCTTAGTCGATATTATTATTGATTTTATTTGATTTTATCACTTGTTTTATTTTTTGCTTTGTTACACTTTGTAGCACTTTGAGATTTTTATTAATGAAAAGTGCATTATAAATTGAATTCATTATTATTATTATTATTATTGTTATCCCTCACCCGTGCAAGGCACTGCCTCTCACTTAAAAAACATGTGTTGCCCAAGATGAGGTGAAGTCATAGTACTTGCACAAAGACACACCCACACATGCACGTACACACCTCAAGGTATAAGATGGAGCCACTCAGACAGAAACGTTGAAGTCTACTGAGAGCCTCCGATCCAGGTGTCCAGTCCGTGGCTGATGTGATTTTTCATCAGAGTCGTGCGACTTCCCGACTCTGTGTCATGGTGAGAATTCTTTAACATCAATGCCTTGTGTGTGTTATTTGCTGTTTAATTTCTGTGGCGGGGTTACTGACACATTTCTCTAGCAGAATAACAGTTTGTGTGTGACTTATACATCTGAGGTGATTGTTCAACTTTATGTTTGTTTTGTTGTTTTTCCTTCTTTTCTGTCACAGACTTTGTAATAAATGACACATCATTTTAATAGAGAGTCTCTGTGTGTTTTCTTCTAAACAACTGCCAATCCTGCACTTACCCAGAAATATCATAAAACAGTAGGTCAAAACATTCCTGATACATCATTGCTGATGGTACAATTGTTTATTACTGAGCTAACACAATTGCCATGGTTTTCCGGCTTCCATCTGCATTTGACATCATTCAGCCAGACTTGTTCCATCTCAAACGGGTGCAAAATGCTGATAAAAACCAAGGGGCTGTTGTTTTTAAACAGAAATTTGGTACCAGCAGTTCTTCCTTCTATCTCATCCATTCATGATGCTATTGAGTTTGTGGACTCTTACAAATACTTGGGAATTTCAATTGATGTACATATCACTTTTAGGCCACATATTGAAACTTGTTAAAGAAACTGAAATTGAAACGGTTTATTTTTCAGAATCAGATCTTGTTTAACTCTGAACGCCAGGAAATGGCTTGTAGCTGCAGCTGTAAGCCCCGAGTATAGCCTACTCCCACGTACGTCCGTTCACGCGTACGTACGCGCGTTCTGTACGCAGAGGGTTCAGACATCATACTGGAGTATCCACCCTGAGCAGCTGCAGCGCAGCTCCACAGACAAGGAGTGTTTACCTATGAGACAAATTGAGGTCACCGATTGGTCATTTGCTGACATGCCTACTGAACTGATTGACGGGTCGGGAAAAAATAAATAAATAAACAAGCGCTGGCAACCTCAGCCGCAGCGGTGTACTGTGTTTATATGTTGTTAATAAAAAGTTCTAAAAAAATAAAAAAACAGGGTCCTACAGCCACACATCAGACCAGCACACCAGGAAATCTCCAGAACCTCCCGCAGCGTTGGAACCGAGTTTAATTCGCTCGCGACAAATTTGTTCATTTCTCATCATTTCAGTCATGGCGTCAACGGAGGAGGAAAAGATCACTACCTTTTGGCAAAAAAAACCTACAAAATATAATAAATATATACATAGTTCCCATGTGACGTCACATCTGTGGGTTGTCCTGTTTGACCCTCCCACTTGTAGGTTTTGCTGCAGTTTGAGCGCATTCAAATGGATGTCCATTTTTCACGTTGTTTTTTTTGTTAATTTCTAATTAATTACAATGGTTACTTCGTGTTGTGTCAGTGGGTTTTCCAGTCGGGTAGACGTTTGGGCAACGCGCAGGTTTCACTCAATCAAAAAAAAAAGTAAACATGAAGGATTTATCTCATCGGAGAAGCTCACAGCTGAGCAGCCTGCAGCCCCAACTCTGCTCGATCTGCTCTGAAGACATCTGCCTTTGGCCGGTAAACAAAATATTCTACATAAATCATTTTATGAAACAATGTTAGAGTACAACTGTCTGTGTGTTAGAGCTGGTTTTTTTTTCATTATTTAGCGACACCGTCTTGCATGCTGTGGTTAGCTTAGCATCTCGCTAACGCAACAATGGCTGGCCTCACGGTCCATGCCGGTCCTCCGGACCGGCATGGAGACCACCCCAGTGGGGAAAGGAGGACTGGAGCCGTCGTGCGGGCGACGCGTCGGTCCCATGGGACGTGCCCCCGCAACGGTTCCACGCCGTCTGACCTGAGCGAGGGACCCTCCGCTCCAGTGCTAACAACATGCTACGGTAACACTCAAAAGTGCTGGTGCTGGCTGTGTGTTATTTTAGTTAAACCTTTATTTAGCTGGTTAGATATGATTGAGACAGTTTACACATCTTTTTTGGATTTAAAGCTGTGAAGCTCCGTGTGCGCTCCTTGTAGTACGGTAATTAAATAATTAATGATATCAGAGTAACTTGTGACTAGTTGTCTGATTCGTCTGCCATGATTTCTTTCTCAAACTCAACTCCGACCACTGCCATGTTCTCTTGTTCCTTGGTGAAGCTGTGGGGTGGCTGTGTTTTTGTCCGTATAATTTGCTCTGGTTGTTCGTGTCTGAGCTGGAGGGACCCTCCGCTCCAGTGCTAACTCTATGCTAACCTCCAACACGCTCTGGTTGTTCGTGTCTGCTTGTTCGCCATCTTTGCCTTTCTTCTGCCTACAGATATGGTGCGGACGGAGCTATTGCGCAATACTGGGGCGTGTCTGGGAACTATGTATACAAAGAAAGCATAAGGCCAATACACCCGACCGCTGTCTGTAAGCCTGCAAAGAACATGACAGAACACAGCAACAAAATACATATGTATAAAAGACTTAGAATATTCATAGCTTTGCAGTAGATTTCTATAAATATATATACACCTACATATATATACAAGTATATACATACATACATATACATGCATATGTATTCACATATACATCTAGATATCTACATACGATACCTGCATGTGCATCCCTGCATCTATTTGTGTGTGGTTGTGAGCATGCATAAGTGTATAAGGCTTCTCTAATAGAACATTCAATAGTAGGCATGTAACGGTACAACACGTTCAGTTCGGTCCACCTGCGTACCGTTTCGTTGTTTTTTTTTCACTCATTAAACGTTATTAACAGGGGAATATATGCACTGCGGAACAAAATTTCCTGGGCGCGTTTCAGCATGGAGCTATAATAATAATAATAATAATAATAATAATAATAATAATAATAATAATAATAATAATAATAATAATAATAATAATAAATTCAATTTATACCGCACTTTTCATTAATAAAAATCTCAAAGTGCTACAACAATAAAACAAGTGATAAAATCAAGTAAAATCAATAATGATATCAACTAAGATTAAAGACAGAATCATGTGGAGGCAGAATAGGCCTGCTTAAAAAATAAATAAATAAATAAATAAAACAAGTGATAAAATCAAGTAAAATCAATAATAATATCAACCAAGATCAAAGATAAAATCATGTGGAGGCAGAATAGGCTTGCTTAAAAAGAAAAGTCTTTAAGCCGTTTTTGAAGTCAACCAGTGACTGTGGAGCTCTCAGGTAGTCAGGGAGGGAGTTCCATAGGCGGGGGGCAGCCACACAGAATGCCCGGTCTCCCATGGTCCTTAATTTGGTTCGTGGAATGTGAAGTAGATTACTGTTCTGTGATCGTAGAGACCGGGTGGATGAATATGGTGCAAGAATGTCCTTTAGATAGTCAGGTGAAGTTCCGTGTAAGCATTGGTGTGTAATGAGAGCAGTTTTGTACTGAATTCTGTAGGTGACAGGAAGCCAATGGAGGTTATGGAGAATGGGTGTAATATGTTCAAATTTACGAGCTCTCAATAAAATCCTCAATAAAATTATCGCGCGGCACGCGTAGCACGCGCAGCTTTTAGCCGTTAGCATCTCGTGCGGTCTCCTGTTTGTGAACGTTATAGCTTTCTTGTTAAAAGACGAGCGCACACGCAGCTTGTGTGGACTTTGTTTCATTTTGTACATGCCTACTCTGCAGCAGCAACACGTCTAATGTGAACGCGCTGGAAACTATGTCATCCGAACGTGAACGAAGAAACAGCAGCTGTATTAAAACTACTTCATCAGGTAATCAGAGCGATCCTGAAAAATAACACAAGCTGTAGGAGTTTTTAAATCTCTGAATCTAAGTCTGAACGTTGTTATATGCGCAGGCTTTAAATTTACTGAGCGTCGCTATGAGACATTCATCATGTCAACACTTCAAAAAGTTCAGCTCTTTATGAAAAAACTAACTGATGTTGTCAACAAGCCCTGGAGCTCATTAAAGCCCTGCCATGATGATGAAGAGTGAGAGATTCAACCGTTCAAGAGGTATTGTTCTTTTATTATTATTATCTAAATAATCTTTTTTTTATTTAAAATCATAATCTTATTAACTTGTTTTTTTACCTCTTTGTTTTTTTATTTCCAGTCTGGAACAGAGGTAGCTGCTCTCTTCCACTTCAGGGAAATCCTAGCCTGGCCCTCGCCTTCCTGCACAGCTCCGCTCAATTCTCATTTCCCTTCACTGCACAGTCTGGGACTTCTCCCATCCACAAGGATATCTCCGGTAGGTTTTGACCGGACCAATCAGAGAACAGAAGGCGGAGTTTTGAACGACGTCGACTGACGTCGTCATTCAAAATGGCTGCCGCCGCGAAGGAATTTTCAATAAAACAAGGTAAAAAACTATTATTTCTCTGCTGAGAAAAAATATATTTCATAGCTGACGTTATATCAGAAGTGTTCCTGAGCAATCAGAGAGCAGAAGGCGGAGTTTTGAACGATGTCGACTGACGTCGTCATTCAAAATGGCTGCCGCCACGAACGAATTTTCATCAAAACAAGGTAAAAAACTATTATTTCTCTGCTGAGAAAAAATATATTTCATAGCTGACGTTATATCAGAAGTGTTCCTGAGCTTAACAGTTCCTAAATCAATTCACGAAATGGTCAAATCTGCGGGATATTAAATAGTTTCGGTTTGATATTTTCCAAACAGCCTCGGGTGCGCTACGAAAATAAATGATAAAAAATCGAATTTTATCTCAAATGTTTCATCTAGGCCAACAGTCAGTAAATTAAAGACATATAATTACACACTGGTGGCAGAAAAAATATCCACCGAGTGGTTTCTGAGCAATTTATCTGATAGCCTGGACCTCGCCAGGCTAAACTAACAAAACTCTGCCTCCTGTTCTCTGATTGGTCCATTCAAAAATCTCCAGGAGAAATCGTTGTCTATGGCAGAGATGCCAGACCCTAGTCCAAAGCGAAGTGAAGGACAAGGGTCTGGTTTAAACCAGGCTAGGGAAATCCACCTGCAGCTAAGAAGTGTGTGATGACTGAACTGAACTCTGAACTTTTCCAGGACCTGTCCTGGAGGAACAGGTCCAAGAAGAAGTTGTGAGTACAGTAATGAGGACAAATACTGCCACACTGCTGCTACTGGACAAAAACTTGATTAGTTAGATTGTAAACAGTCTGTTGCTGCTTATTGTTCTGGTTCTGACTGTTATTGTATTTATTAAGATTTTTATTATTGTTAATATATTTTATTTATTGTAGAGTGCTGTTTATTTAAAATATCATCCAAATGGGTCACTTTTATTTATTACTACAATACAATACAAACGTATTTTTGGCATATTTTCGAAATAAACATTTTGTAAGACTTTATTTTGTCTTTTTCTTTTTTTGGTACCAAAAATTAACCGAACCAAACCCTCCTTGGAATTGAACAAAACCAAAATTTGATTTTAGCGTACCGTTACACCCCTATTCAATAGTGACCATGAAGCATCAGAGATCCGACCCCCAAGACCCGAGACAGACAAAGGGGTGACCAGAGCCCAAGAGCCTAAGAGGGACCCCGAGCGCGGAGCCCCCAGGGCCACCCAAACAGGACGAACCACTCACCCATCCCCCAGATCTGACCATAGGGGAGAACCGGAAGAGCCCCACCAGCGACTACACACAATAACCCCCCGGGGCCAACAGCGGCATACTCACAGGCCCCCACCGGAACCTGCTACACCGATGCAGCCCAAGGCCTAGGCACCAAGGACGCACACCCCTCAGGCCCAGGACCAACAGGACCAAAGGACCCGAGCCCCACCAGGCAGCCACCAGGCCGAGCCGACACCCCCCCAACGCCCAGCCCCCGACATCGAGGCCCCCAAGCGCACCGGCAGGCAAAGGCACACCTCACTAGGGGGCCGCGTGGTAGGGCGCGACACCAAGCAGCCCCATCTGTATCAAAAGCCGTTTTCGCATTGCACGGCCCTCAACGGCCCGGCCCGCATTCTAACCCGGGTTCGTCATGTTCGCATTTTCCTTTTCCGCCCGGGATCCGCCCTCGTTATGGAACCTGCCAAGACGTGGTTCTGATCGGAGCTCCTGGGCCCAGTTTGACGTCATGTACTGCTCATCATTATTATTTTTTTTCTCGTACATTTTGTTGTTGAATGTAACTGGGACCCTGTGTACATACGGTAATCTCATTTCATCACATGTACCACATGCCAAAATGACAATAAAGATTCTCTGACTCTGACTCTGACTCTGATCATTTGATTTGTTGTTTGCAACAGGGACGAGACTCGTTCTAACAACAACCTCAGCGCGAGCTGAATTTCATTAAAATTTAACTACAGAAGCCCCTACAGAAACCCCTAAAAAATTGTTAGCTGAATTAGTTTTTCTGAGTTTAATTTTTGTTAATAACTGATTACAAATCAGCTTATGTTAGAACGTAAATAACATGAAGCGCGCACCAATACAGAGCATTTCCGCCTTTCAGCGCGAGCTGAATTTCATTAAAATATAACTAATATTCTCTAACTCTTGCCCGTAGCCAGGATTTTAAAATATAACTAATATTCTCTAACTCCTGGGTGTAGCCAGGATGTTACGTGGGGCAAATCCTTTATAGGAAAAATGGACTCCTAAAATAACCAATATGAATCTGTGGCTGAGTGGTTAGGACGTCTGCCTTGTACTCTAAATTTTATCTTGACCCGGGGAAGCGGGTTCGCTTCCCACCTGGTTCAAGTTATTTTACGTTTGTCTTTTATTGGAGAAAATAAAAAGAAGGAGTTTGTGTTATGCCTGTGGCCAGGGGCGTAACTTTAGGTCTAACATTGGGGGGGTTGTGATTAACAATAAACACGAAAAAATTGTACACTATACGCTTCGGTGTTTAATAAGAAATGTAAGAATTATCACTAGAAAACATTACCGTCATCCATCAAGTACATTATTTTATCAACTAAAATTATTGAAGTTCCATGATTTGGTAGACTATAATATTTTATCAGTTATGTATAGAGCTCAAAATAATGCATTACCTTTAAATATCCAAATGCACTTTGTTAAAAGACAAAGTTGTTATAATCTTAAGGGAACAGAGTTGTTTGTAAAACCACAATTCAGAACCAGTTTGAAGGGACGTTCTACCTCAATCCAGGGAATTAGATTATGGAATGGCTTGGAGAATGTAGTTAAAAATGCCAAGTCAATGTTTACATTTAAAAAAATGATCAAAACAAATGTGTTAAAAAAATATATGTGAAATAACGTAATGTGTATTGTATTAGTTAGAAAATTAGAAAGAGTTAGTCATTTTGTACTGTTGGTTGAAGAATATTATTGTTTAACCTGATTGTTGGAAAAAGTTGGTTGAAGATTATTATTGTTTACATGGTTTGACTACTGTTGTTTAATCTGATTGTTGGAGATAAGGGGCAGATATAATAAGATTTATTCTTCTTTCTGCTACCTTTCATTTTTTTACATTTTGTACACTATCATTATGAGATTGTCTTGTATTGTTTCTTTTGTAAAAAAATGAACAAATTTAATAAACATTAATAAACATTAAACATTAATACGCGTCATCTCCACGCGACGCGTCAGCTTTGTCCTGATCAAGATGGCGGCGACAGGACCCAGCTAGTACGAAGAACTTCACAAAGAAACACGGTAAAAACAATTATTTCTTTGCGAGAAAAAATATATTACTAAGCTGACTTTATAGAAGACGTGTTCTTGAGTTTAACGAAATGTTCAAATCAGCTGGATTTAAAAAAAAAAAGTTCGCTGACTTTTATGCAGGCGCCAGGCGGGTCAAACCGGACGCTTTCTTTCTTTAAATTTAGCTAAATAAACGCTTAAAAATATACAGTATTTCTTCGCTGACTTATGGGTGATAGTAGACGTACTCCTGAGTTTAACGAAATGTTCAAATCAGCTGGATTAAAAAAAAAAAAGTTCGCTGATTTTTATGCAGGCGCCAGGCGGGTCAAACCGGAGCTTTCTTTCTTTAAATTTAGTTAAATAAACGCTTAAAAAATATATTTCTTACCTCACTACAGCAGACGGGCTCCTGAGCTGAACCAAATGTGAAATCAGCTGGATTTAAAAATCCGCGGTGTGGTTTATGAGTGGTATCTTGCAAACAAAAACAGCTACCTGTTCATCCATAGCAGGGAGCGGGCAGCCAGAGTAATCAGTCCGACCAAAGGAGGCCTTTTTCGGACACATGCATGTAGAAACTTCTGGGCAACTTCATGAGCAGCTCCGTGACTCACGTGACTTCCTGTAGCCGGTGGGATGGGTGATACCAAATTATTTGCAGGGGAGGGGGTCAGTCCTCAGGGAGTTTGCTTAAAAACATGCAGCAATTTTACTAAAAAATTTGAATGAATAAAGAAAATCAATTATTGATGTAAGATATGTATAATGACGAAATGATGTCATTTTATTGGGGGGGTTGAAATGACCGGATCAAATTATTGGGGGGGTCAAAACCCCCCCAACCCCCGTGTAAATTACGCCTATGCCTGTGGCTAACACAAACTCCCCTGGAACTAGCTCCCCTGGTTGGAAACACACCTCGTCATATAAAGAACTCCATTGACTTTGCCAACAAAGTTCAACATTTGAAGCTAACCCCGGGAGAAACTCTTGTATCGTATGATGTGACTTCTCTGTTCACCTGCAAATTAAAATCTATAAATTTTAACCCGTTAGTGACTAGAATAAAATCGGACATGGAAAGATGGAGCTTAGTCCCATACACAAGTTTAACATCAAGAGTAGAAATGATAAAAACAAATGTTTTACCAAGATTATTGTATCTGTTCACAACTCTTCCAGTGGAAGTGACAGACAAAGAGTTTGCAGAATGGGATAGAATAATCTCGAGATACATATGGCAGGGAAGGAGACCAAGGATCAAGTTCAGAACACTGCAGTTACCCAAGGATCGGGGGGGGTTAGCACTACCCTGCCTAAAGAGTTACTATAAGGTAGCACACTTAAGGATTCTCCTGGACATAGGAAATCCATCATATTCAGCTAAATGGAAAGAGATAGAATGCGGTTTGACAAACAAAACACCATTACAGGCCATTATAAATGATAAAAAGTTGAGAGCACACTTTAAGGAGGAGCTGGACCCATGGATTGGGATTGTCTCTTGATATATGGAATGAGATATTAGTAAAATATGGGTTGACAGAGCAGAGCAAAATGCTAAGGTGGATTGCATATGAATCAGATTTTAAACCTAGTGTAATGGACAAAGAATTTAGCAAATGGGAAAAGGGTCCGAAGATATTTTGGGAGTTAATAAAGAAAAATAATATACGTAGTTTTGAGGATCTAAAGAGAAATTATGGACTAGAGAATAAGGACTTCTTCAGATTTCTACAACTGAGGAATTATGTAGAGGAACTAAAAAAAAAGATAAAGATGGATGAGTTGGAATCGGGGATAATCAAGATGTTTATATTAGCAAATGAATCAAACGCGGGGAAAAAAAATAATATCTAAATTATACACAAAATTGGAAAATTTGAAGGGGAATAATACCATATATATAAAAGAGAAATGGGAGAAAGAGACTAGTTGGAGGATCTCAGAGGAGACTTGGGAAGAAATATGTGGGCAACAGTGGAAAATAACTTGTTCCAGCTCATGGAGAGTTTAGCTGGAAGAATACTGTGAGATTTTTTATTACACCAAAACAAGGAAAATACCAAGATACAAGATGCTGGAGGGGCTGCGGAGAAGAAAGAGCGGATCACTTTCATGTGTTTTGGGACTGCCCACATATCGGCCCATACTGGCAGGAGCTAAAGAAAGGCATTGATGTAGTCCTGGAGACGAGCATGGCATTCACATTTGAGGCTTTATACATGGGAAGAGGGATGGAAAGGTTGTCGAGATCAGCGGATAAATATTTGTTTGGGGTCATGACGGTGGCTAGCAAAAAAGCCATTACTAGGTAGTGGATGAAGGTAGAGGAGCCTAAAAGGGAAGATTGGGTTGATGTAATGCACAATATTTACATGATGGAAAGGCTGACGTTTTCCATCAGATTAGAATCAGGCAAATTTAAGAAATATTGTAAAAACTAGTTGGAATATGTTTCACCATTGATATCTGATTTTATTGAATAAAACAAGGGGACAAGAGGAACCCACATGGCTACAGAATGTAAATAGTTCTCTTGCAGGTATATTCAATGGAGAAGAGAGGGAAATTAGAAGACGGAAAGGGGTAAGAACAAATAGTAAATCCCAGGTATTACAAGTGTGGGTGTAATAAAGGGTAAAAAGTTTCAATACAGATACTGAATGTATGATCAAAATTTTTGTTGAAGGATATAAGGGCAAATGTTGAAACGATGGATGTATACCTGTGTGAAAAACAAAAGAATTCAATAGTGTTGCAAATAAAAAATTTAAAAATAAACCCCTACTGTTAAGGTGTGAGGTGTGATTTGTCAATTTACATAGGTGTGTATCTTATCTCACTCAGCCTTTAAAACCTGAACCACACTCCCTGCTCCTTGAATTGAGAAAGCTCCTTGGATGAGAAGCGAAACGTCTTCTGTTACAAATAAAGTCCAGTTGTTTCTGTATTGAACGCCTTTTTTTGATTTGATCATGTCCTGGATGACTTGAGGTTTGCTGGAGGACCTGAACTGGGAGCTGCTTTCTGTGGGTTTGTGCATCCTGAGAGAGCCTGGATAGCTAATTGTTTTTCAATAGTGCGGTGTCAAGCTTCATTCAGACAGCCTCTCCTCCTACTACCATCAGGCTACATTTATTATTACACATACTATTATCTCTAAAGAAGCCAGAGGAATAGCTGAACATCGGACACATGAAGCAAGTGAGGACAGGAGAAGCTGGGAGAGAACCAGAAACCATGATTAAAACGTATAAGCTGCTTTTCTGTCTGTTTCTGATGGTTTTGCTCTCTGACAACCAAAACTAAACTAAGTGGAACGCAGCTTTATGTGAGTTCAGTCACATAATCTTTATATGAGCTAACATTTGAGCTGGAGTCTTTGCTATCACTACTTTGCTCTCTGGTGGCCTTGTGTTGCACCTGTGTTGCATTCAAGCCGAGTTCAGGGACCCTGGACTCATTCCGTCACTCTTTGGCAACTTTTGCCTGAATACTCAGCTGCATTGTTCTCGTCTGTTTTCTTGAACTTTTTTTTACATGTTTCTTCAGTTTCTGGCATTGGAATAAATATTATTTAAATTAAGATCCATACACAATAAAAATGTAAAAACTGTGGAATAAGTATTTTAAACGTTAATAGACTTTGTAAGGTAGTGAAGGGTAAAAACAAACAAACACACTAACAAAAAACAGCATCCACACCTCTGTCCTGTGCTTTTACTCATTAGACCCCACCCCCATACAAATGTCTACTCAGCTCCTCTGCTTTCCTCCAATCTGCACTGGAACATTCTGCTCAGATGAGTCAGATTACATAAGAGCACTGCAGTAAGAACCAGCAAGGAAGAGAGAAACCCACAGAAGAGACTGGTGTCATCAATCCCACAGACTCACAAACCTGATACACTTTAAAAGGAAATCAGGCTGGGGGGGGTATGGGAACCACTTCAACATTTAAAGATAAAACAATTTGGATTTAATTTCTCCTTTCAGAGGACAAGATTGAAACTGCTTCTAACACAGATTTAAAGCACTGTTTGAAAACAGAAAAATAAAGATTAAAGGTGTAGTCTGTAACTTTTCTAAAAATTAATTGTTAACATATTTCTTCACTCTGTCACTATCTCCTGACAGACTGATGTTAGACAAAGTAATCTTTGAAAAAACTATAGTCCCATTGCTTCTCCAGGTGTTACTAAAAGCATTTCTAAAAACCCACAGTGACCTGCCGTTAACCAGCCAATAAAAACAGTTTTTAACCAGCCAATAAAAACAGAGCTTCTCACTTCTCACGCCCCTAACCCACGCCCCCGCCTGTCCCAGCCCCAGCGGCCGCGCACGTTCTCGTGGATAATAACTGTCTTTGGGTCTTTTCGTGTGTGGTGGCAGACTCCTGTATCATCTGCCTGAGGGTGGAAGAGAGAAGAGTCCTTGTGCTGGGTGGGTGTGATCCTTAATGATGCTGCAGGCTTTATGCAGACATCGGCTGTGGTAGTTGTCCTGGATAGCGTGGAGACTGCAACCAGTGATGTCCTCTGCTGTTTGCACCACCCTCTGTAGAGCTTTCCGGCTCTGAATGGTGAAGTTCCCATACCACCCTATGATGCAGCCTGTCAGCAGGCTCTCAATGGTGCACCTATAGAAGTTGGTGAGGATGCTGGTGTTCATACAAAATGTCTTTAGTCTTCTTAGGAAGTAGAGTCTTTGTTGGACTTTCTTGACCACAGTGTCTGTGTGTGTAGGGGTTGTGGTTTGTTTCCTGGTGTCTAGCCCCATCTTGTGTTGTGTTAATGTCTTGTGTTCTCCTTATCCTCAGTTTCTGTTTTGTTTTTAATAGGGTTTGTGTTTTCCTAGATATGGCTCCATCTGGTGTTTTGTCTCTGTTCCTGCACTCCTTGGTTTCCAAGTTTATCATTTCCCCTATGTGTTTCAGCTGTGTGTCCTCACAGGTGTTAGATCTCATTAGTCATTGTATAAAGTATGTGTCTCTGTGTCAGTCCTTGTTCTGTGCACTGGTGACATCCTTGTGAACTCCTTGTTGATCATGTGTGTTTTTGCTGCCTTGACAGCATTTTGTTTTTGAAAATAAATAATTTATTTTATAATCTCCTGAGTCTGCTACAGCCTGCCTGCACCATTGGGTTTATCTGCACCCGCCCATGTAATGTCCAGGACAGATCTTCAGTAATGTGAACGCTGAGGAACTTGAAGCTGCTGACCTGCTCCACCTGTGTTGTTAATTGTGTTGCCATCATTGTGTTTCCCCATACAATGAGTAAGTTTGTCCTCTACCTTTGACCCATCACACAGGACACGCATGTGGAGCAGTGCTTAATTTGAGCTGGATCCTGCAGAAGATCAGGGAACTCTCATTTTGACCCCTTCTGTTCCGGCAATTCTTTCATCAGATCCAACAACTCTTCCACTAAAAGTTAAAAGTCATTGCGCATTTTTATTTTGATTAATTATTAAGAATTCAACGAGAGGAGACGTTGCCCTTAGCCAAGCGGACTCAGTCTGTGGACGTTTCAGCTGCAGCACGCGTGGTGTTCCTTCAAGGAGGAGGAGAGGAGCCTCGATGGTCACATTTACGCACTGAGGTTCTGTGCAAAGTTTCTTCTCCTCCTCTCCAAATATTGTTCCTACAGAGGAGAGGAGCTGCGCACTGAAAAGCACCCCCTCCACTCCTCTAAGACCCTCGAAACAGAAACATGTATTCAACAGAATAAATAAATGCCCTGTGGACAGTGCACGTTACGCACAGAAACGTCTCCAGACAGCTCTACAGAGCGCGCAACATCAGCAGGTGTCTGAACTCCTGCTACAGTTCAGATATATATAAAAAAAAGATTACTGTAAAAAACAAATTAAAAATACAAAGAGATAAATGTTTGATGTGTTATTCACATTATACGTCACGTTTCAAAACAACGGCGCTAATTTGTCAAAATAACAACAGTGATCAAAATGTCAAAGACAGTCCAATTTACTTTAATAAAAAAATAGATAGTCAGACTAGTCAGACATAGTCAGACTATGTTATATATTTGTGGGAGTGGTGGCGCAGAGGTTAAGAAGGTGCGCTTGTGATCGGAAGGTCGCCGGTTCAAGCCCCGGTACCGACAACATCAAAGATGTGGGTGGGATAAGTGAAGCGGTCACACTTGTCTCCACCCTCATCTGCCCCACTCTGGGCCCTTGAGCAAGGCCCTTAACCCACACCATCTGCTCCCCCGGGAACCCTAGATATCAGCTCTCTGCTCCACACAGAGGGCTGTGGTTGTGTCAGGAAGGGCATCCGGCGTAAAAACAACTGCCAAATCTTCGTGCGACTAGATCGCTGTGGTGACCCCTAACGCAGGGAAAAAGCCGAAAGAAGAAAAAAAATAAAACAATAGATGTGGATGGATGGATTGATTTATTGATGGATTGTCCGACAACAGAGAATTAATAATACTTATAATAATAATAATGAATTCAATTTATAACGCACTTTTCATTAGTGAAAATCTCAAAGTGCTACACATATATTGAATGCTACACACATTCATACACCGGTGGTGGCAGACTACCATGCAAGGTGCTTTCCAGTCCTACCGGGAGCAACTCGGGGTTAAGTGTCTTGCCCAAGGACACAACGACACATGGTGTGGGGAACCGGGATTCGAACCACCAACCTTCCGATCGGGGGACGACTGCCATTACCACTACGCCTTCAGGTGCTTCAAACGGTGCAACGAGAACTGGAGCAGGAGTTCAGCTCAGAACCGTGAAGTGAAGTGAGAGGAGGGAGCAGGGGGGTTCAGGACACCTGACAGAGCTGGAGCTGCTGCACACAACCTGCTGTTCTTCTCCAAAATATGCTGGTGAATATGGTGAATATGCAGTTGTTTCTGTATTGAACGCCTTTTTTGATTCTCCAAAATAGTAATTTCATTAAGTGTGTACAAATGTAGGTAAATGTCGATGTAGAACAACCCGACGATCCCCACCCCCCGTAACTCTATGCAAATCACTACCTGCTCTTTCAAAGGCTTTTCTCATGTCAACTGCTTGTTCCTGAAAGTATTCCTGACTTTCACCATCACCAGTAGTAACAAACCATAATGTCTGTTCTAAACTAAGGGAAAATGTTCTTATGTTGCCAGAAAAATGACTCCTCTGTGTGTTTATATACATTTAAATATTCAAAACTGCATGTGCTTATGTTTATGTTATATATTTAATAAATGTGAGCTTAACCAAGACCATCGATAACAACCTGCCTCCTCTCAGGTATAGCCGCGCTGCCAACTGAGATCCAGGCGGTCCCGGCGCACAGTATGACATCATAACAAAGCGCTCTTAAAATGACAGTACAGATTTTAGTTTTTAACGTTATAGAAAATACAACATAGCCAAAATGAGGGTTATTCCGTGTTAATCAGGATTTGGTGAAATTTCAAACATTATAATTAAAAATAAAAGCATATTTTCTAAACGTTGTTACACAGACAATAAATTTATATTTTTACAACCTCTAAGCAGAAATATTATGCAAACCTCCTGTGCTCTCTAGTCCCCCCCCTCCAAAGAGACTTTTCCTTATGGGGCCTGGCTTTGGTCCTCTTGAAGAGCAGTTGGTTCCCACAATGCATGATTTTTTGTAAAATTGGTCCCTACAAGGTGCGCACACACACGCACACACATAAAACGAAAGATGAGTAAAATCAAAAAAGGCGTTCAATACAGGATCAACTGGACTTTATTTGAATGATGAGTATTTTCTTCTCAGTGTGAAAGTTTAATGTCCTGTGACCTATAAGTGGTCAGTAGTCAGACTGGGATAGATGAATAATTGATGAGTCCGTTTTCATGTGAGCAACCCCCCTGCAGGGTTCTGGACTGCACAACAATGAGACTGACCATCTGTTAGTCAAATCTGTACATTAGTGATGGCTTTTTTCAATGAGGCCTAGTCCAAAGGAGAAATGTTTTAAAAGATCAACACTTGTGCATAAATAATTTGTCCTGAACTTTTTGAACATTATAGGCTCTTTCTCCTGATGGGGTTGAGTGGATGTGTGTGTGTGTGGGAGGTGTCTGTTTCTAAGACTGAATTCATAAGAGAAGTCTGTTTTCACGAGATGCTACCTCGAAAAAAGGAAAAGCCTTTGTGGAAAACAAACAAAACCGAGGGCCAAAAAAAACAATTTGCTACAAGCCAAGGGCCGGACTGGTTCAATGTTTATTATAAGGGGGTGATATAATTTTTTTTTCTTCTTTCTGCACTCTTTTCATTCATTGTTTTCTTTTTGATTAATTTGTTTTATTTCGTCTCTTTTAAATGAATGAATAAATGAATTAAATATTAAATAGCTTTACATCTGCTAAGTTCTTGGCATAAATCAACACAGACATGTTCCTGCTTTTAGTATTTTACATTGTTTTATAATGTAGCTATTTATAACAAATATATTATAAATAAATAATAATAATAAAAACTCCACTAGATAATTACTAGAATAAATATTTCATAATAATGGTGTGGAGAGGATGGCTGTAAGGGGAGAAGGGAGGCCATCACAAAAAAAAAATTAATCATCCAGGGGGCCATAAATAATGAGTTTGCGGGACGGATCTGGCCCGCGGGCCGGCATTTTGGCATATGTGTTCTAATGGTTAGTGATTTAGGAAACAAATGTCCACCCCATTATTACTTATGCTAAGGAGCCCCGACCAGTGGCGGTCCTAGCCTATTTGGCGCCCTGTGCGAGCAACCCCAACGGCGCCCCCCACCTCCCGTCTAGGTTGCGTGCAGGCCGTTGGGTTGCTGCTAAATGGTGCCCCCTGCCTGCTGTGTGGATGGTAATATTTTCCGCTGTTAACAAAATATGTCGTCCTAAGCAGCTAACCAGTTAGCATCAGCAAGCTACAGCCTACACATTTCACACAACAAGAAATGAAAGTGACACACAGGGCCGGAGTGGGACTCATTTTCAGCCCTGGACTTTCAGCCTCAGGGTGGCTCACTTTAGATCACAACCAATTATTAAAATCATGTAATTATAACCTTACATCAGGGGCAATTCTAAAACATGCCCTTTAGTTTTAGCTTAGCCCCAGTGCTAACAATGGCTCTTGGCTTGGTAGCCATTGGGGGTCCTCCCCCAGAAAATTTTGAATAAAATAGATGCAATTTCCTGCATTCTGATGTATTTTAATGGGTTGTTTAACATCTAGTTTTATCTATACAGTATGTATAAACTATTCAATAAGTATTTTAGAGTTAATGGCAGAACAAGAAGTAGCCTGAGACAAACATGTAGCATTAACACAACATTATTCAAGAATTCTTTCTATAAGAACATTATCAAATATTTTATATGAACAGTAAGATACTAGCAATAACAGCATTGTGAGAGGTGGACAGTTGAACACGGAGGCCTCCACCTCTAAATAATAATAATAATAATACTTTATTTATAGAGCCCTTTAAAACAACCACAGCTGCAACAAAGTGCTGTACATAAAATCAAGAACATTTAAACACATAAAAATAAAACAGTTGTTAAAACATTAAGATCAATAAAAACAATAAAAACAGTGCAGAACAAATTCAGTCTGTGCTAAAAGCCAGTGAGTAAAAATGTGTTTTTAAAAGAGTTTTAAAACTGGACAGTGAAGGAGCTTGTCTGACGGGAAGAGGGAGATCGTTCCACAGTTTTGGAGCAGCAACAGAAAAAGCTCTGTCTCCTCTGAGCCTCCGTTTGGACCTCGGCACCTCCAGAAGCAGCTGATCAGCTGATCTGAGGCACCGAGCAGGAGAGTATGGGTGAAGCAGCTCAGAGAGGTAGGATGGAGCAAGACCATTTAAACTCTTAAAAACAAATAAAAGAATCTTAAAATGAAGTCTAAAATGAACAGGCAGCCAGTGGAGTGAAGCCAGAGTGGGGGTGATGTGCTCCCTCTTGTGAACTCCAGTTAGAAGCCGAAGGGTTGAATCATCTAACATCTCAGGACACTTGAGTCCACAGGTTTGTCCACAAACGTGCGTGTGTGTGTGTGTGTTTGACTGACTGGTATCTCTTTTCTGAAGGCCACAGCCTCACCCCAGCCCTCACGCTTCAGTCGTTCAGTTCACTATCTGTAAACATGCCGAGGACTCTTCATCCAAACCAGAAACTAAAGGGATTTTTCCAACGTTACAACAAACACTTAACTGCATTTAAAATCTTCTGTTGTGTGGTTTGTTTTAACTACAGGTAGTCCCCGACTTACGAGCGAGTTCCGTTACAACGAGTTGCTCGTAACATGGAAATCTCGTAATTCGGAACGACCGCCACGTGTCTCGTAAGTCCGGAATTTCGCTCGTAAATTGGAACGGTTTTGCTAGCGCGACTACAAACACTCGTTTTTCATCGAAAAACTGCTTACGAGTGCATAAAAATGATCGGAAACGTGTGTCCACATGTTTAGCTAACGAACTGTGGTGAAAAAACACAGAAAAACTCTGTATTTTTTGCGTTTTTTCAAAAAATTTGCCAGCTCGTAAGTCCGGAACCTCGTAGGTCAGAGCGCTCGTAAGTCGGGGACTACCTGTATTGTGTATTTGTGTGAATGTTCATGAAGCATTCACTCTATTGTGATCCATTTTTCTTCCGTACATTTTTCGATGTGCAGTTTTGAAGTTAATTCAACAAATCACATCAAAACATTCAGCTCTTTCAGGACAATCCTGCTGTGACTTTTGCTACTGGTGCAACTTTAGCCTTTTGAATTAGACTTTTCTGCCACTTTTTTTCTTATAGAAAATGAATTAAGCTCATTTTACATCCTTCAAATATTTAGATCTTATTGTTTATTGTTTTTGTACTATTAGTGCTTATCATATTTTTAGTATAACGTTTTTCTTAGTTCATATCTTAGATCTTATTACTGCTTTTCTTTACAATTTGTACGTTTGTTGGTTGTAACTGGGACCTTCTGTACACAATTTCATTCCACCACATGTACCACATTTGGAATGACAAATGAAGAAACTGTGACTCTGACTTTGATGACGTGGAACGAAATTGTGTGCACAGGGTCACAGGTTAAACAAACAATCCATGCTGTATGGATTGCTTAT
>JBBPBX010010125.1:0-21933 GCA_038048925.1 Garcialebias charrua | reverse complement strand
AAGAAAATAACCTGATAAGTTGTTTAATGACATAAAATATATATTTGTTAGCAAAGAATAGAGTCCTAACACTTATTAAACATTGCTTCTGTATTTTCATCCATCCATTATGTTTTACCCGCTTCTTCCATTTTTGGGTCATGGGGGTCGCCGGTGCCCATGTGCAGCAATCACTGTGCTAGGGGCGGGGTACACCCTGGACAGGTCTCCAGTCCCTCACAGAGACACATAAGCTGTGTTTCCATCCATTTTCATTTCGTATTTTGAGCTACCTCGCAAATATGTAAATACAAATTAATGCAGATCAGAAGTGTTTCCATCTGCTGGCTTGAAGCGCTTCTACCAAGCCGCGCACAGCGTCATTACGTCAGACGTCAGCGTCATTACGTCAGACGTCAGCACTGCGCATGTCTACAGTAAACAGGAAGTAGCGGTTGAAAACTGAACCCGGCCACACATCTCGTCAAAATCGAGAGAATATTTCAGGTACGTGTTGCTATCGGGCGAGTTGTATTTATTCTGTCATGCCAACTAGTTTTAGCGATGTTACATGTTGTCCGGAGCGGAAACAGCTGAACGTCACGTGACGTGAATTTTCGCTACGTCAGAAATGAGTCGGAAAATGTGTTTCCATTTGTCGTTTAGCGCATCTCAAATCCCAAAAACCACCTCAAGCGAGCGTAAAAACTTTTTAGCGTAATTCAGGAAGTAACCTCGCAATTTGCCGTTTCCATTAAGCTTTTCTGCTGCGCTATTTCAAATTGCGCAGCTAGAAACCTTGATGGAAACACGGCTATAGAGACAAACAAGAGAAACAACCATTCACTCGCTCACTCACACCTAGGGACAATTTAGAGTTACCAATCAGTCTAACCTGCATGTTCCCTTTCAGTCATGTCTCTCGGTGCAACATATGCTATGGGAATTGCGCCCCCGTGCAATTACCTGAAGGAATACATTCACGTCTTTACGGCAGGGGTGTCAGCGTCGCCAGAGGCCCCGCCCTCTGGGTACTTAAGCCGCTGACGCCCATCCATCAATCTCTTATTGCCATTCACCTCGCTTAAACCTGAACTCTCTCTCTTCGCGGGACTTCTCTGCTGCTTCATCGCTCGACCAGAGGTGAGCTTGCTCCCTACACAGAGCGCACAGAGAATTATTCCTGCGTACTGCTGGACTAGCAAAAGCTAGTCCGGCACATTTTTCCTTAACCCCAAAGTTTTTTCTTCTCCTCTTTCCGCAGACTGCTTCGCTCGACGGCGCTAACTGCGTCACACCGCTACCTCTGCTAATTCGTAGCAGGCTAGCCAGCGAAAGCGACGCGACGGAGGAGACGTCTCAAATAAAGAGAAAAAAGATCTTGGAAGGACTCGCTCGTCTTATCTCGGACATGCCTCCGGAGAAAGCAAAGCGAAAGACAAGACTTCCAAAAAAGACCAGCAGAGCGGCGAGCCCACCCTCGCGCGCCTGCCCCAGCGGATGCGGTTTTTCCCTCTCAGCAATGGACACCCACGAGGCCTGTCCCGTCTGCTTGGGGATGCTGCATGCAAACATGGCGCTGGATGCACCCGAGTCTTGCCCACACTGCAGCCAGATGCTGGAGGCGGTGAGGAGGCACCGGGCGGACTTCGTCGCCAAGGCCATGGGGGCTGCTGCGGGCGCCAGCAGACCTGGACACTACAGGGGCTCTCACTCCCACGCCGGAGCTCGAGAGCATGGCTTTGGACGACAGCACACGAGTCGAATGGGGTGACAGCCCAGATGTACTGGCCCCCATGGTGGACTTAACAGTCGAATTTGACACTCGAGGCATGATGAACGAGGATGAGATCTCGATTTCAGCCTCAGGTGAATTTTCTGCTGACAACGCCGACGTCGGATACGGGGAACAGAGAGAAGACCTCTCCCGCACCCCGGTGCCTGTGCTCCCGGAGACTGACTTTTCCATCCTTGCTCTGTTCGACTTGTGTCACAAAGCAGCGGACGCACTGCAGATCCCATGGCCGGAGCCTCTACCTCGTCAACAAGTCACGAGGTTGGCAGGAAATTATTTTTACTCAAAGCAGCAGGCCGCCATGAGGCAAAGGATGCCCGTCTTCCCGGACTTCCTCACAGAGCTGACTCGCACCTGGGCTCAGCCCAGAGCTCCCATGCTACTGCCACTCTCGCAGTTTCTCGACGTGGACGGGATGGATGAAGTGGGAATAGCCAACGTGCCTCAAATTGAGGACACGCTGGCGTCTCATCTGGCTTCCAAGTCATCCGGGACAAAACCAACTCTCCCCAGCAAGGCCTGTCGAGCTTCGGCTTCTCTGCTCGAGAAATGCTACAAAGCTCAGGGTCTCGCGGCGCTCGCAATGAACGCGTCCGCCATGATGCAAGCTTACCTGGCTGAAAAACTGCAGGAGCTCCAGGTAACGACAGACAAGCAAGCTACCGCGGAGCTGCTGGATGAAGCCCGCAGGGCAACAGACTTTGTGCTCCACATGATGGGGACAGCTGCTGTTGCACAAGGCAAAGGAATGGCTGAGGTGGTCATCGCGATACGCCATCTGTGGATGACCTTAACTGACCTCCTGGAGGGACAGAAAGTTCCTTTTCTCCACCATTCAATAGAACCGACGGGACTTTTTGGAAAAGCGCTGGATCGAATTCAGACCAGGCTGGACCAGAGGCGCAAACAGGCTGAAGCTCTCCGAGTGGGCATCCCCAGGAGAACCTTCGCCCCCCCCCCCAAGGAGTCAGCTGGGAGCAGAGCACCGCAGCCTCAACACCATTCAGCCACACGTGCCCCACCGCAAAAGCGGCCGGCGTACGAGGCCGAGCACCGGCAGAGACCACCGCCGGGCCCACCTCGGACCGAACACGCCTGGAGTAAGAACAGATTTGTTCCCCGCCAGGCGGACACCTCCTCGACGAACCGGGACACCAAACAGAAGCATGCCTGATGAACCAGGACCGCTTCTAAACTTTACACGATCACCCGCCCACGCGGTATGGGAAATTATCTTTTCACGTCCAGACTTTGTTTGTAGCACGGTACAAAAAGCTGGTGACTGTTTTAGACACAAATCATGTTCTTTCTGCCTTGAGTGACATAAAGTCAAATATGTCGTTACACATAAGCACGAATAAAGCTAAAAAAACAGCGCCACTCTGTTTTCTTGACTCACAAAAAAAAAATCAGCAGAACAGGTCCCTCTGTCCTGCCAGCCGACATAAAGGGAGGGGGCCATCTCCCCCCCTCCCTCACGGCTCACGGGGTGTTAGCCTAATCAATAAACCCCAGCAGGGTGTCTCGGTTCTGTCTGCAACAGACAGGCCCAGAGACGCCTGCAAGCAGGCCCGACACTCCTCACAAAGACAGGTGAGGGGGGTCACATGCTCCGGCCCCCGCTCCGTTGTAAACCACGGGACGGACAATACACAAACCAAACAAACCCGTTACACGTCCTCGCTCCAGGGGTACGCGCCGACAGAATCTGACGACCCACCTTCCTGGCCACCTATTCAACGGTTCCCAGTAAGGGACGGGAGGCCACGACAGAAGCCCGCAGGCTATCACCAGCTTCACACATTCACAAAGGCAGTTGTGATGAAACTGTAGTGTGTGTAAACAAGCCAGGGCTGAATCAGACTCCTCTTCCTTTTAATCGAAGAGGACTGAGCTCTCTGTCACCAACCAATATAAAGTCTGCTCAGCACAAAGGACCATCTCCACATTCTCATGCTGAAGCTGCCCCCTTATCCATGGTGGGCAACACGCAATGCTCAAGCAGTGATCTTGCAGCACGTGACCACGCTCAATGTGCTGACTCAGTTCTGCTCTTAAACAACGTACCCCCACCGGGTGAAACACAGCCCACTGGTGGTTTGTCAGGTTCCAGGACCCTTTTAAGGCCGGAGACCAGTAAACCAGGCCCAACCAGGAAACGGACTGGGACCAGGAGATCTGCTCGTTTACAAAACTTGCAACCCCTCCGATCCATGACCCCCAACAAAAAGAGGAAAAGCAGACATTCTGTCCCGCTTTTGTCTAATAATGACAACAGATTGCCTCTGCCCCCAAACACTCTTGATCAGAGCAGTAGGTTGGTACATCTGCAAGAAGGTCCTCTCCCTAACATGATTGACCTTCAAGGGACCACAGGAATTAGGGCCCCTGAGGGAGAGCTGGTTCTACCACCTGTTCCTCTACAGGGACCCTCCACGTCACCAGAAGGAGCAGTCTCGCCACTTAGGCTGAGAGCTGTGGCAAATTTCAGTTTGGTGGCGGAAAATGTGGTAAATACCATTCAAAATGCACGAGCTAGGTCAACTCAGTCTCTTTACGCCCGGAAGTGGCATATTTTTGAAGCCTGGTGCTCAGAAAGAAATATTATTTCTTATTCATGTGACCTGGCTCAGCTCCTCACCTTTCTTCAGGGCTTGCTGGAGAAAGGTTGTTCTTTTTCAACAATTAAGGTGTTCCTATCTGCAATTTCGGCCTGTCACAAAGGCTGGGGGAGCAGGACGCCTGGCGCGCACCCGCTCATAATAAGATTTATGAAGGGCGTGCTGAGGAAGAGACCGCCCAGCAGGATCTTGATCCCTGGATGGGATCTTAGTCTGGTCTTGGGGGCTCTCTGTGATCCCCCATTCGAACCACTGAGCGACATTAAGATAGATTTATTATCTTATAAGACCGCTCTTCTTCTGGCTCTTTGCTCGGCGAAACGTGTGGGTGACCTCCATGCCTTGTCCGTACACCCAATGTGTACCAGGTTCGTCCCTGACGGGTCAAAGGTCACCCTAAGGCCTAATCCCACATATATATATTTAAAAAAAATAATTTTAATTCATTTTATAAAAAAAGAAAATACAACAAACACGTTTCTTATATAAAAAAGAAAATATAAAATGAAAGGTGGCAGAAGAAAAAAATATCTTATTATGTCTACCCCTTTTTAAAATAAAAAATCATTTCAAACAATAATTATATTTAAGTAATAATGAAAAACATGAATAATATATCCCCAAGGTCTTGACTTTAAACCACAGAAGTCTGGACGTTGATCTCTCTTCTTTTCCACCTGCTCCTGTCCTCACTCAGGAACAGGAAAGGCTGAAGGCTCTCTGCCCAGTGAGAGCTTTAAGCGCTTACATGCAGAGAACAGCCGAATGGAGAAAAACAAATCAATTGTTTGTGTGCTTTGCAGCACCTGCTACCGGAAAGGCCCTATCAAAGCAGCGCCTCTCACACTAGGTGACTGAGGCCATTAAAAGGGCGTACAGTAGCAAAAGTCAACAGGTGCCCTCTGGAGTGTGCGCTCACTCTACTCGGGGCTTGGCCACCTCGTGGTCACTGTTCAAGTGTGTACCAGTTGCAGACATTTGTGCTGCTGCGAACTGGAGCTCATTAAACACTTTTGCAAAGCATTACAGTTTGGATGTTACTGCGTGTGATGTCACTCAGGCTGTCCTTTCTAACTCACATTAGAAAGCGAACTTGGGAGGCCTTTTGAATAAAGGCGGACGTTCACACTAGCATGCATTTTACTGAGCATTTCAAGGGCGTGAATTGAATTACGTTCCCATAGCATATGTTGCACCGAGAGACATGACTGAAAGGGAACTGAAAGTTATGCACCATAACTCATGTTCCCTGAAGGAAGGGAACGAGGTGCAACATACTTGGCCCTTTTCAATGCTGAAAGCTCGGTGAAGTGCATCTTGGAGATTGATGGAGGGGCGTCAGCGGCTTAAGTACCCAGAGGGCGGGGCCTATTGTGATGCTGACGCCCCTGCCGTAAAGGTGTGAATGTATTCCTTCAGGTAATCGCGCGGGGGTGCAATTCCCATAGCATATGTTGCCCCTCGTTCCCTTCCTTCAGGGAACATGAGTTATGGTGCATAACTTTCAGTTTTTAGTCTGTGGGAGGAAGTTGGAGTACAGGTACCCGGATGAAACCCATGCATGCACGGAGAGAACATGCAAACTCCACCCAGAAAGCCTCCCGGACCGGGATTTGAACCAGGGACCTGCTCCCTGAGAGGCAGCAGCGCTACCAGTTTCACCACCGTGCTGCCCTTGCTTCTGTATTTACAAAAATTTTTTATTGTGCTTTGACCAACTCATCGATAAACTAAAATATTTTGTCAAAGCGAAAGAGTAAAAGAGGGGGCAGGTACCTCTCTTGCTTTTAATGTACTCTTTGTTGCATGCGTGCTGTGGGTGACAAGCATCCAGAGCATCTTAAAACAGCAGCGGAGGTGTCAGAGTTATTTATTTATTTATCGTCTCAGCAGCAGAGGGGAGCGACACGTTTCAAGCATGGCTCCCAAAAGGACAAGGCAGCCATATTTGTTCATAACTTTATTACTAGTCAGCCTCAGAGTTGACCGATCCACACAAACAGTTGTTGGAACACACCCTGTCAAAATAAGAGAGTTCCATCCCAGATCTTGTTCCGGCAAGATGCGGTTCAAGTTAAGCCCTGGTAGGAACAAACTTCCAGTTTCTGTCCATGAGGCTGACACATTGTCCAGTTTTAAGACTTTCCTTTTTGATAAATCCTATAGTTAGTGTTGGCTTGTTGTGCTGCTATAGGCTTAGATTAATGGAGGACAAATTGATCACATCTAGTCAAATGAATTGTTGAAATTAATAGTTTTCATTTGATAATATTTCTATCTAACGTGTGATTCTTGACCTGCCATTGTGTATCTGTTCCTCTCAAACCCAGCCAGTTGAAGCAGGTGGTCGCTTGTCCTGAGCCTGGTTCTGCTAAAAGTTTCTTCCTCATCAGGGAGTTTTTCCTTTTCACTGTCACTTTCATGTTTGCTCAAGATGAGAGTTCTGCGATGGAGTTAAACTCAAAGCAGTCTGCTCCTCAGATAAATAATGCTATTAATTTTTAGACATGAGGCTTAAAAGAGAGATGCAAATCGACCAAGATACCCAAATATTTATAGAAATCAACAAATTCAGTAGGGACACCATTCGAAGATAAAATCAAGAGCAGAACTGCTGGAACCAAATTCCTGTTTGAACAACATCCCTTTGATTTTGTTTAGGACAAATTTAAGGTGGAACAAATCTGACTGGATGATGTCAAAAGCAGATTGCAAAAGCTGGAAAGCCTTAGCTACTGTTTTAGCTCGACAGTAAACAACTGTGTCATCAGCATAGAAATGTAAGGATGCATCAGGGATGCAGTGACCTACATTAGCTATGTAGATTGTAAAGAGGGTTGGTCCTAAGACTGAGCCTTGTGGTACACCATTGTTAACTGGAAGAAGTACCATTATGTTGAACACATTGCCTCCGATTGGAAAGATAGTTAGAAAACCAACCAATGGTGTGATCTGAGAAACCAATTTCTGAGAGCTTATGACACAAGATGTTATGAAAAGCTTTCGACAGGTCTAAAGTGCAGCACAATAATCCTTAGCATCCAATGCTTCAACCACATGGCTTGAAGGGAGCCGGGCAAAGAGTGAGTGTGCTGGGTGAGTGGGGTCCTTCATGATGCAGGTGGCTCTCTTCCTGCATCTGGAGGTGTAGATGTCTGTGATGGTGGGGAGGCTGACTCCAACATCTTCTGTGCAGCCTTCACCACTTTCTGAACAACTTTCCTTTCTACAGCATAGGCTTAGACTACTAGAGGACAAATTGTTCACATTTCCTAAAATATTTTTTTATGATTGAATAGTTTTCATTTGATACTATTTATATCTTAATTCTCAACTGTCATTGTGTATCTGTTCCTCTCGAACTCAGCTGGTCAAAGAAGATGGCCACTTGTCCTGAACCTGGTTCTGCTAAAGGTTTCTTCCTCATGAGGGAGTTTTTCCTTTCTACTGTCGCCTTCATGCTTGCTCAAGATGAGAGTTCTGTGATGGAGTTGAACTCAAAGTACTCTGCTCCTCACATAAATTATGTTATTAACTTACTTTTTATACAGTATTTATGAACGTTTCTGTTCAGTGCCCTGAGATGACTTCTGGTGTGACTTTGTGCTATATAAATAAATTGAATTGAACTGAATTGTGTTGTGCTCTCTAAAAGAGTTATTGAATCAAGTGTTTACTTATGTAGGTACATGTAAATGATTAACAACCTGTTAAAAGACACCAGAATGCAGGAAATGGCATCTACTTTATTCAAAATGTTCTAAGAAAGGACCCCCAAACACCACCACCACCACCATGTCCCCCACACATTACAAAATGTTTCTGACACCATGCATTTATTATTTTTATTTGTTTTATTACGCTTAGGAAATGTGTGGAGATTGCTGCTATAGCCTATTTGATTTTTATTGTTTAAACATGAATAAATGTGTAAAAATAAATGAAACTGTAACTGTCCCTGTTTTATAATTTTTTGTCTCTGAGCTGGAAATGTCCATATGTCAGTAATCTGGTCACCTTGTCCAAAAGCTGTAACTGCAGGTCAGATGATTATCACTTTTTGAGAGTTTCACTGAAATCTGTACAGTGGATCAGGAGATATTCTGCTAACACATTAGGTGCACAGCAGACAGGCTGTGCTGCAGTGATGCAGCATTCAATGAAGCACGTGCTGTGCTGTAATCCACCCCCCACACCCCACACCCAGAAGAAACAAACAGTCTGATTAATAATCTGGTTCCAGGGGTTTTGTAACACTGCAGGATTACACAGCCAACAGGTCCAGACCGGCAGAAAGAGCAGAACCACAAACTGGGTCATCCTGCACGAGCTCTGCAACATCTGGTCCAAAAACTTCAAGGATGCGTTCACGTCCTGACAATCGTGTAGGAATTTGAAGCAGCAGCTGCTGTCACGAAGCCCATCAGATGATTTCATCTGACTGTGTGTGCTAAATAATGAACTGCTGGAACGCAGCTTCACCGCACTGCGCCCCGCATCATCATCATCATCATCATCATCATCATCATCATCATCATCATCATCATCATCCTCATCATCCACCGCACAGTGTCTGCGCGCGACCAACAACTTCACTCACACCTCAAACACTCTCCTGCTCCTGACAGATGGATGCAGCAGGCACTCACACAGTGCTGCAGTAACTCTCTCTCTCTCACACACACACACACACATGCACACATACACATGCGCACACGCACACGCAGAGCACATCCCGGACTCCTCCCGGAGCTGAATGAGACTTACAGTCCGCAGGAACTGGATTTCATCTTCCTCTCCTCCGTCAGCCATGGTGTTCATCTTCATCTGCCTCACAGGAGAACAGAGATGCTCTCTCTACAAGCCGGGCGGGGGCGGGGGTGGAGGAGGGGGGCGTATCTGCGGAGGAGAGCGCAGCGCTCATTGGACGGTGCGCTTGTAGGGGGAGGAGCAGCACAGGTGTGAGTGAGGCTGGAACTCCATCAGTGCCAAAAGAACAAGGCTTTTACCCTCACATTACCTGTTACCCAGTGGTGTAGTCTACATTTTTGTAGTGGGTATACTGCAGTTAGTTTTACGTTCGGTGTTGGACACCATTGAAGCCACTGATCGCGATGTCCAACGTAAAACTAACTTTACCGCAGTTGGTCCGTATAATGTGCTTAGAAACGAAAGTAAACTGGTTGGTACAATGTAATCAATTTATTTCGATTTTTAAACATACAGTATTGAACATTTCCAAATTCCAAAAGATAATGTACATGTATACCAATAGATTGTTATGGAAGTGTTTAACTGCCATTTACCATATCAATGACGCATGCCTAATGATATGTTCATTCATTCATTTAACCTTTATTTAAATAGATGAGTCACATTGAGCCTCAAAGACTCATTTACAAGTGAGACCTGTTTGGACAGACAATAAAAGTGGTGAAAAATGAGACAGGGTTTGGATGTGATACATATGTAATATATCATTGGGAACTTTTTAGTGGGTATACTGAAATTCTCAAGATTTTCTAGTGGGTATACTCCGTATACGCACGTATCACGTAGACTACACCACTGCTGTTACCAACACCATGACACAATTTTAAACTGAACTAATATAGATATTTACACACAGACACCGTTAACAAGGATGAACCCACACATGCATCACATGTTTTATCCATAAACACCCAATAGCTCTGTGTACGTCCGTACACGTGTACTGTACGCAGAGAGTTCAGCCCTATACCCCAGCATACGTTCTCGCGTTTTTGCACCAAATTCTTGACGTCATTTGAGCAGCTGCAGCGCAGAGCGTTTACCTATGGGACAAATAGACTATATGCCACTGTGGTGATATGTCCCAGTTGGGTTGCTGTAGCCAGTATAGACTGAGCATACGGAGTGTGTGTGTTTTAGTTGTGAACCGAGCGTGACACGAGACGTTAACATGTCGTGCTATTAGCTGTTCAATAAAGCCGAGTTCGCCAAGCTACCTCGTGAGTCCACCGCCCGTTCTTCACAGAAGCAGCCGTTCATGACATGGTGTCAGAAGTGGCCGACAGGACGCCTTACTGAGTGAGTTACTGAGTTAAATGGCAAAGTTCGGTCCACCGGAACCTTTCGACTTCTCGCGCCCGGCAGAATGGCCGATGTGGCGGCGTCGCTTTGATTGCTACAGAATAGCGTCAAAGCTGGACAGAGAGAGCGGAGAGGTACAAGTCAACACGCTTCTTAATGCCCTGGGAAGAGAGGCAGAGGCTATTTACGACTCGTTTGTGTACGAGAGAGTAAATGTGGCGGCTGATGAATATGAAGAAATCGAGGAGACGTATCCTGAGTTAGATTACATGACGGTAATGGCGAAATTCAGCGACCATTTTGTACCAAGAAGAAATGTTATTCACGACAGAGCTTGCTTTCATAAAAGAGTGCAGAAAGCCGGAGAGCCTGTTGAAGCATTCGTCAGAAGCTTATATGAACTAGCACAAAACTGTGAGTTTGGAGGCACAAAAGACGAACAGATTCGAGACCGAATTGTGATTGGAATACTGGACCACAGTATTTCTGAAAAACTGCTTTTGGAGGCAGACCTCACGTTGGAACGAGCTATACAGATAGCAAGGCAAAGTGAACAAATAAAGCAGCAAAGTGCTAGCTTGCGTGTCGAGCACATGGTCGACGCACAAGGGGGACGCCATTTTAAAACTTCAAAGAGCGACAACGACGCAAGATGACGGCGAAAACCGGAGCCCAGTGAGCCCAAAGAACCCTTCCCATGTTCACGCTGTAATAGACAACATGGAAAAACGCAGCCATGCCCAGCAAAGAACAAGAGATGCCATAAATGCAATAAATTGGGACATTTTGAAATAGTCTGCAAAACAAAAATGCTGAAAGAGGTGACAGTAGTTTCTAACAATTCAGCAGAGAGTGACGACATGATTTTTCTTGGAGCAGTAACTAATGTTAAGCCAGCTATAATAGAACAGCCAGATTCAGAAAGTGAGTGGCTTGTAGAATTACCTATAAATGGCTGTACGGTCAGATTTAAAATCGACACAGGTGCAGACATAACAGTGATGTCGCTGACTACATTTAATAGACTGCTAAATAGCCAAAGATTAGTCACAGAAGCTAAAATGACACTGGTCACCAGCCTAGGAGGCAAAGTCCAATGTGTGGGCAGGTTTATGGCCACAAGTCAGTTTAAAGGACAGAGATACAGATTCTAGGTCACAGTCATAAAGGGACCCTATGCTCATAACCTGTTGGGAGGTAGTGTAGCTAGGAAGATGGGTTTAGTCAGGAGAATTAATAATATTAATACAGTCCAAAAAAGCTAAGTCTGGTCCTCTGGACATTCAAAGTTCGGTCCACCGGAACCTTTCGACTTCTCGCGCCCGCCTTTTTTTTTTTTTTTTTTGTTTTTGAATGTCCAGAGGACCAGACTTAGCTTTTTTGGATTTTTCTACCTGGATTATTGAGCATGCATCAGGGAATATTAATACAGACCTCTTAGAGGATGTTTTTGGAGAAATAGGCCTGCTAAAATGCGACCCGGTAAAAATAGAACTGAGAGCAGATGCAAAGCCCTACAGCCTGACAACGCCACAATGTGTCCCATTTCCTCTCCTTTCTAAGGTTGAGGCAGAACTGAAAAGAATGCTAGATTTGGGTGTCATAGAAGAGGTTACTGAGCCTACTGATTGGTGCGCCCCAATGGTTCCTGTTGAAAAGAAAAACAGTAGCCAAGTAAGAATTTGTATGGATCTAAAACGCTTAAACAAAGCAGTGAAAAGAGAGCGTTACATTTTACCAACTTTGGAGGACATTGCCCCAAAGCTGGCAGGAGCTAAGGTGTTTTCAACCTTAGACGCGTCATGTGGTTTCTGGCAGATCCCTCTGGATGCAGAGAGCAGAAAACTGACAACATTTATAACCCCCAGTGGTAGATTCTGTTATAAGCGGCTACCATTTGGAATCACGTCAGCCCCAGAAATCTTTCAAAGACAGTTGTCCACACTGTTAAGTGACCATGAAGGTGTTGTCGTAGTCATGGACGACATTCTTGTTTATGGACAGACTAAAGAGGAACATGACAACCACCTGAATGCAGTTTTGAAAACCATCAAAAACAGCGGCTTGAAGCTGAACAAAGCAAAGTGTCATTTCAGCAAAGCAGAAACTCGTTACTTTGGTCACATCATCAGCGGTGAAGGAATAAAACCAGACCCGACGAAAGTGGAAGCCATCACAAAGATGCAGAGTCCCACAAATGTGGAGGAGCTCCGTCAGGTCCTGGGCCTGATTAACTATGTGGGGAGATTCCTGCCAGACCTCTCCACCAAGCTACACCCGATCACCAGTCTGCTACGACGAGAGAACAAGTGGGTATGGAACGACACACAAGAACAGGCGTTTAAAGCTGTTAAAGCCATGTTGGTGTCAGCTCCAGCTCTTGCATATTATGATGCAAGTAGAAAAACTGTTATCAGCGCAGATGCAAGCAGCTACGGCTTAGAAGCAGCTCTACTAGGGGCGGCCGTGGCGTAGTGGTAATGGCAGTTGTCCCCCGATCGGAAGGTTGGCGGTTCGAATCCCGGTTCCCCACACCATGTGTCGTTGTGTCCTTGGGTAAGACACTTAACCCCGAGTTGCTCCCGGTAGGACTGGAAAGCACCTTGCATGGTAGTCTGCCGCTACCGGTGTATGAATGTGTGTAGCATTCAATGTGTGTAGCACTTTGAGATTTTCACGAATGAAAAGTGCGTTATAAATTGAATTCATTATTATTATTATTATTACTACAACAACACGAGGATGGATTAAAGCCCATGGCATTCTGCTCCCGCACGCTGTCTGATGCAGAGAGAAGATACTCTCAAATCGAAAAGGAGTGTTTAGCAGGTGTGTGGGTGTGTGAGCGATTTGCACGCTACGTTCAGGGAATGGACAGTTTCGTTCTGCAAACAGACCACAAACCACTTGTACCACTCATAAACACTTATGACCTGGACAAAGCCCCTCCAAGGTGCCAGAGACTCCTGATGCGGCTTTTAAGATTCAACGTGGAAGCAGAGCACGTTCCAGGCAAGCAGTTGGTAGTAGCCGACACCCTATCCAGGAGGCCACAGAGACACGTGAGTGATGAGACCACAGATCACATTGTACAAGCACATGTTGAATCAGTTATGGTGAATGCACCAGTCTCATCCCAAAGACTCTCAAGGATCCGTGAGGCAACTAAGCACGATCACGAACTGCAGCAGATTATAAAGTTTATCAGGAATAGATGGCCGCCAAGAACAGCAATGAACTCATCTCTTCATTGTTACCATTCAGCACGAGCACATCTCTCAGAAGCTGATGGTTTGGTGTTATTCAAGGACCGGCTGGTCATTCCTTCTGCACAAAGAGCTGAGGTGCTGTCAGAGGTACACAAAGGACATCAAGGACTAACACGGTGCCGGGCACACGCCAGGATGGCAGTGTGGTGGCCGGGCGTCAGTGCTGAGAATAAACAGACTGTGTTAACATGTAAATTCTGCATTGAACACAAACCAACACAGAGGCACGAACCTCTCCTGACTTCTACTCTACCAGGGGGGCCCTGGCAGCGCATAGCAGCAGATCTGTGCGAGCATGAGAGTAAGAATGATCTCATTGTAACGGACTATTATTCCAGAGACATTGAAATAGTTCGTTTGTCTTCCACATCGAGTCGTGAAGTCATTAGTCGACTCAAGAGCATGTTCGTGAGGTGGGGAATTCCACTGGAACTGGTGAGTGATAATGCAACTCAATTTACATCCAGTGACTTCCAGGACTTTTCCAGAGAGTATGGATTTGTGCACGCAACTTCCAGCCCCCACTACCCTCAGGCGAACGGTGCTGCCGAACGAGCGGTTCAGACTGCAAAGAACATTTTGAAGCAGCCTGACCCCCATCTGGCCCTGATGTGCTACAGAGCAACACCTAGTGCTGCTACAGGTGTGAGCCCTGCACTACTGATGACGGGAAGAGAAATCAGAACCACACTTCCAATGCTGGAGAGCAAGTTGAAAGCTGCTCCAGTGGACAGACATGAGATTCAACAAAAGGACAGACAGACAAAGGAAACCTACAGGTTCTTCCATGATCGCCATCATTCTGCACAACCACTTCCTGCACTACAACCAGGACAAGACGTCAGGATAAAATTGGATGGTGAAAAGAGTTGGAAAACCCCAGCAAAGGTCATCGGCAAATGCCATGAGCCAAGGTCGTATATGGTGGAAACGGAGAATGGAGCTGTATTAAGACGGAACCGGAGACATCTGCAAGCTGTCCCACTTCCCACAGATCAACCAGATCAGCTACAACCACCTGATTCTCCAGTGACACTGAACAGTAGCTTTCCACCTGAAGACGGTGCTGATTCTGCGACCAGAACTCCTGATCAGAGACATATGGGTCCAGAGGTGGAGCGCTCAACTCCACAAGGTTCACATGTGACTTCCAGGGGAAGGGTAATCAGAATCCCTCTAAGGTACCGAGACACTTAATGACTAAAAGACCTGTGTAGTTTGTATGTATAAGTGTGAAACATAGACCTGTGTAGTTTGTAGGTATAAGGGTGAAACATAGAGTTCTGAAGTGTGGGTAAATAGTAACTGGGAAAATGTTTAGTTGTTCACCGAATTAATAGGAACAGCAACTATCGAGGGCAGATTAATCCCTACGTTGCTGTGGACCGAGGGCAGTCTACCCCAACGTCCTAGTGTTCGGATGTTATATACAGGGTAGTTTAGAATAGCTTAGAAACATGTGTGTTTCCTGTTAAAAGGGGGAGATTTGGTGATATGTCCCAGTTGGGTTGCCGTAGCCAGTATAGACTGAGCATGCGGAGTGTGTGTGTTTTAGTTGTGAACCGAGCGTGACACGAGACGTTAACATGTCCTGCTATTAGCTGTTCAATAAAGCTGAGTTCGCCAAGCTACCTCGTGAGTCCACTGCCCGTTCTTCACAGAGCAGCCGTTCATGACAGCCACGGACTTCCGTTCTGGCACTTCAGCATTCATGAGCCGGACCGCGCACTTCCGGTTAGCGAGAATGACACGAACATAAATGACTAAATACAATTAATAAAACATCTACATACACACCAATAATAACTCTATATATCTTGGGGCGGCCGTGGCGTAGTGGTAATGGCAGTCGTCCCCCGATCGGAAGGTTGGAGGTTCGAATCCCGGTTCCCCACACCATGTGTCATTTTGTCCCTGGGCAAGACACTTAACCCCGAGTTGCTCCCGGTAGGACTGGATGGCGCCTTGCATGGCAGTCTGCCGCTACCGGTGTATGAATGTGTGTATGAATGGGTGGATGGTTGGTATTGTAAAGCGCTTTGGGGTCCCTCATAGGGGGTTGGAAAGTGCTATATAAATAAGCTCCATTTACCCATATACACATATAAATCCATGGCGACGTTCCCCCTACGGAGAGCCGTGATAAATTGTCGCCCTAACCCCCCCTCGGAACAGCCGTATCCACCGGTGGGCGGACACAACGGAACTCACGTGTAGTGCCAGTAGCGCGTAGCCGCTTCCCGTTTCGTGTCGTTGTCAAGGTCTGCTACAAGGAGCTAACGCTAACAACAACGGCAGTGGATAGGACCCGGAAGTGGCGGGCGTGGGTTGTATTTTAACGGAGGTACGTCACAACTACCCGTGGCATATAGCCTATTTAGGTCGCTGATTGGTCATTTCCTGACACGCCTACTGAATTGATTGACAGGTCGGGAGGAAAAAATAATGCGAGAGCTCGCAGCTCCAGCCGCAGTGGTGTTCTGTGTTTATATGTTAATAAAAAGTTCTAAATAAATAAAAGCAGGGAGTAATGGTCCTGCAGCCTACACATCAGACCAGTACACCAGGAAATCTGCAGAACCTCCCACAGCCACGTTGGACCCGAGTTTAATTTGCATGTGACAAATTCGTTCATTTCTCATTGTTTCAGTCATGGAGTCAATGGAGGAGGAAGCGATCACTTGACTTTTGGCAAAAAAAACTACATAAAAGGCCAGATCAGGGATGAAGAAGGGAAATTTAATGTACATTTGTGTCACATACAAAACAGTCCGGCGCCAGGCAGTTTATTGTGCGACAACGCGTTTGCGTACGCGGTTGTAAAAATTGAGCTGTGCGCGTACATGCCCTGCGGGGGTACGCTTGTACCCAGGGGCGGCCGGCCACTAGGGGGTGCCAGGGTGCCGTCCCACTGGAAGTCTGGACCATTTGATATTGAAAACTAAAAAAAAAAGAAATAATAACATAATAATATTTCAAAATATGTGCATATATGTTTTTAGTTGCCACCCTCATCTATGGTCATGAGCTTTGGGTTATGACCGAAAGAACAAGATCTCGGATACAAGCGGCTGAAATGAGTTTTGGGTTATGACCGAAAGAACAAGATCTCGGATACAAGCGGCTGAAATGAGTTTTCTCCGCAGGGTGGCTGGACTCTCCCTTAGAGATAGGGTGAGAAGCTCAGTCATCCGGGAGGGACTCGGAGTAGAGCCGCTGCTTCTCCACATCGAGAGGAGCCAGTTGAGGTGGCTCGGGCATCTGGTTAGGATGCCTCCTGGACGCCTCCCTGGTGAGGTGTTCCGGGCATGTCCCACCGGGAGGAGACCCAGAGGAAGACCCAGGACGCGCTGGAGGGACTATGTTTCTCGGCTGGCCTGGGAACGCCTTGGGATTCCCCCGGAGGAGCTGCTCCAAGTGGCTGGGGAGAGGGAAGTCTGGGCCTCCCTACTTAGGCTGCTACCCCCGCGACCCGACCCCGGATAAGCGGAAGAAGATGGATGGATGGATGGATGGAAATAGTTTATGAGTAATGATGAGTTATATTGTTTGTTTCAAAAAAACGTTTTCTGATTGATGACGTATTTCCGGTTTTGGGGCGCTCTTATCTTATCCATTGACTCAATTATAACTGGCGCATGCGTACTTCTGCCACGACCTTACAATACAATGGGTCTCTTTAGGGCACAGTTTTCTACGCCCTGAAGAGTCCAACGTGAGCTGAACGTAGAGAACAATGTACTTCAGGTCCAGTCTTTTTTTTTTGTCTGGGATTACAGAGCCGTGCAGTGACTCAAACAGGCTTGCTCAGGTATGTTTTAAATAATTAAAAGCCCTTTATCTAATATCTATTTGCATTTCTGACCGATATGCCTCTCAGATATTAGATGGCTCTGTGAAAAAAGCCTTCAGCTGACTGCAAGTGGGAAGTGGTGAGTTGTTTTTTTCTTTGTTTGTTTGTTAGCATGCTAGCGCTAGCCACCAACCTGGTTATTGTATTGGACTCTGGTGGCTACATTTATTTAAATTTGCTTATAAAAAATTATCAAATATTAATAATTTTTTATACTAAATCAATGTCACTGGTGGTGTTATACTATTTATTAACACTGTATTGATCTGGAAAATGAAAACAAAGCCCCTTGCAAGTAACTAGCTCCTATTAACATTGAATTATTAAGTATTTATATAGATAAAAATGTGCCATGGAAGATTTTCTTATGTGCCCATGCAAGCTATTAATGCAAGGTTAAATAATGACGTCTGTGTCATGACAGCCTGCAAACTCTCTTGTTCTACAGATAAAAAGCACAAATATAACTGTTATCCCTGTGTTTAGTGGGCTTAATAATAAAATAATCACATGTCTAATACTTATTAGATAAGTCAGTCTTATTTATCGCATCACATTATATTATGACTTTCATATATAATATCAAGTTGTTTTGTTTACTAGGTTGTTGAAATAACATAACCACAGTAATAATAATAATGATAATAATAATAATAAACTTTATTTGTGTAGCACCTTCCTACAATGCCTTGCATGGACCAAGGTGCTTAACAGGACAGAAAAGATAAAAACAGGTACAATAAATCAGTGAAAATAAAAATAAAAACAGCAGCAATAAAAGGAGGTGATAAAAGTCTTCAGCTGACTGTTTATTCTAAAAGTGGCAACTGGTTAGTTTGTTTTTGTCTTTGTTTGTTTGTGGAGTTAGGTTACCAGCGCTACCAGGTTATTGTACAGTATTGGACTCTGATGGCTACATTTATTTTAATTTGCTTACAAAAAATGATCAAACATTAATAATTTTATATTCTAAATGTCACTGGTGGTGTTTTACTATTTCTTAAAGAGCAACTCCACACCTAGCCTGGCCCTCGCCTTCCTGCACAGCTCCGCTCAATTCTCATTTCCCTTCACTGCACAGTCTGGGACTTCTCTCATTAACAACCATTTCTCCGGTAGATTTTTGTTCGGACCAATCAGAGAACAGAAGGGACGGAGTTTTGGACCCTAACCCACGCCCCCACCTGTCCCAGCGCGCAGAGCCCTATAAAAGGGCTCTGCCAGCGCGCAGTCAGCGAGCACCGGCATGTTCTCATTCAAAGCGATGCAGAACTGTTTTATATGTGACACAAATTTATTAATTTCCCCTTCTTAATCCCTTATCTGGAGTTTTCTTTTGTTTTTTGGGCCAAAAGTCAAGTGATCGCTCGCGCCCTCCTCCTTCTCTCCCTCCGCTGAAATGAACAAGGAAATGGCTGTCACGAGAATTAAACTCGGGTTTTACGTTGCTGACCGAGTCCCATCAGATGTTCTGGTCTTCTGGGGCCTCATGTACAAAGACTTGCGTAGATTTCTTACTGAAAAGTCACGTACGGACAAATCCAGAAAAGTGTCCACGCACAAAAAAATCCAGATTTATCAAACTGTGCGTACACCGGTATCCACGCACATTCCTTATGTACAACACAATCAACGTGGAATTCAGCGCACATGAGAGAGTGGCCGACTCCGCCTTTGACACGCCTCCGTATGAATATGCAAAGTCATTCAAATATGCCATGCACGACAGGAATGTCGTCTCTGCTCCATTGCAAATCATGTCGGAACGTGGAAAAAAGAGGAACTTCACGGACTGTGAACAGGAATCACTTCTGAGTGAGGCAGAGAAGCACGGAAAAAGGTTTTATTCGGCACGCCTAGCGCAAAACATACCATCCACTTTTAAACAAGAAGTTGACCCATCTGCTCTAACATGCCTGTATAGGTTAGTGGTGAGCGCGCCCGCCCTTCGTCCCAAAGGTCGTGAGATCGACTCCCCCTTGGTACAACGTTTTTTTTTTCATTCCAGATTTAAAGAACACAGGACAACTATTTAATAAAACAACAAGAAATAGAACAATACATGAAATGAAAGGAAGCAGACGATTTCTTGTTTTGTAAATAGTTTTCATGTGTATTTAAATCTGGAACGAAAAAAAAAAGAGAAACGTTGTACCATGCGAGATTCGAACTCATGACCTTTGGAACTAAAGGCAACCGCGCTACACACTGACCTAAACGTAGGCGTGTTGGTACAGCTTGGTTAACTTCTTATTTAAAGAAATCACATCTCATTGTTGTCAATATCGTTGCCACTATTTGGCGCATGCTTTTATATCCACTCATCTAATTGCGTCCATGTGGATGTAATAATTGTTAATCATGTGTGTTTGGTGGGATTTATGATTATTTTCATATCATGGACACAGTTTCTCTGAATAACCTGTAAGTGTCGCCAAAGGAACAATAACCACAGAAACGTGCGTACGCAAGCAGGGGAGCAGCCGTGGATTTGTACGTGGATGCGCAGATATTCCCGTTCATATCAGATTTGATACATACGCCACTTTGCGTGGAAAGTGACGTGCGCAATGTTTTTGTGCGCACGCATGGTTGATACATGAGGCCCCTGGTGAGCTGGACCAGCGATCCATGGTTTTATTGTATTTTATTAAAACGTTTTATTAACATATAAACACAGAATTTCCAGCGCGGCAGCCGGCAGCAAGAGAAAAGCTGCAGGAGGCGGAGCAGTTGTCAAGTTCACCAGAGCACGGGGAGCAGCCATACATGGCTCTGAGGGGAGGGAGCAGAATGCTTTCCCTGTTCAAAATATCCAATGGTTTTGTTCCTCAGCAGAGCCCACGCCTCCAGCAAGAATCGTTTTAAAATGGAGAGGTCCCAGACCCTAGTCTGAAGCGAAGTGAAGGACAGGGTGTGGTTTTAACCAGGCTACTCCACACCCTGTGGATCGGTAACTCCTCCTTCCAAAATCTCCCTGAAAATGGGCGTGTCGAGAGACAAGGAGGGGTGGAGGTAGAGTTGTGCTTTTGTTCACGCCTCCACCTGCAACAACCTAAAACAAATTAAACCTCTAGCCAACAACATACACCAAGCAACAACAAAGAATAAACATGTAGATGTATTTATCTATTCCACCCATTCCATCCAAAACCAAAGGCCTAAAAAAATGAAAATGAAAATAAAAATAAAACCGCTTGTCAGGAGTGAAATGCAGCACTTCCATATAAGGTATGCACTTCTCATCTCTGCAGGGGATTGGCTCTGCTTGAACCACCTGTGTGACATCAGAGTGTACAAGACACATCAGAGTGAACAGTCCTGACCAATATGAAAATTAAGGTGCAATATTCATTCATTCATTCAACCTTTATTAATACAGGCTAGCCTCGTTGAGTCACGGGGACTCATTTACAAGAGGGACCTGTCTCACTCACACCAAACAACCATCCACTCTCACACTCACACCTAGGGTCAATTTAGAGTCACCAATCAGCCTAACAAGCATGTTTTTGGTCTGTGGGAGGAAACCGGAGTACCCGGAGGAAACCCACGCATGCACGGGGAGAACATGCAAACTCCACCCAGAAAGGCCCCGGACCGGGATTTGAACCGGCAACCTTCTCGCTGAGAGGCAGCAGCTCTACCAGTTGTGCCACCACGACCAACAAAACATTGGGAGCATTTATTATGCTCCTATCATTTATCATACTGCAGATAAGTCACAGGAAAAACAAAACTATTAGTTATTTAAAAGTGAAAGTAAGGCGCTGAACCGAAACTTAAAAAACAAATGGGGCCACAGCCACACCGTACCACGCCTGCAGTGCTGTGCAATTTAGGTTTACTTTTAGAGATTGTGTTTATAGGTTTTTAATAGCTAGAGAGATAAATATTTGCTGCTTTTTGTTTGTGAAACGAGAGAAAGGACGCCGTTGAGCTGCAATGCAACACTGCCCCCTGCTGTCACAATCTACTACGGTGGTCAGAGCAAAGAAAATCAACAGGATGATTCAATGAGTAGCGCAATTTATAAAATTATAAACTGTTTTACCTTTTTGACAAGACGGCCTGCTCCATTAACATCCGTGCGCACACAGGAATCCATTTTGTAACGTCTACTAAAAGCTAAAAGCTACCCCGCGCGCTGTGAAATGTGACGTACTACGGGTACCCGAGGTGGACAAAAAAGCCTCGATAGAAGTCAAAGCACTCGATCTGTCGAAAACTCGGGTACTCTGTTAATGCACTAGACAGAACACCCTCTTGTTTTGGGCAATGAACACACAGACTCTTCCTTCCCTCGTGTTCCTTCATGTGGAGTTTTGGCAGTGCATGCTT